>QEPC01002298.1:614276-624874 GCA_003113815.1 Sphenodon punctatus | reverse complement strand
AACAGGAGCGGAGACAGGGGACACCCCTGCCTAGTTCCCCTCTGCAGTTCAAATATCTCCAAAAGTTCTCCATTAATTAAGATTCTTGATTGTGGCTTTTTGTATATGGCTTTAATCCATTGTAGAAAACTCCCATCAAATCCCATCTTTTCCATTGTAAGAAAAAGACAATCTTGTTCAGCTAAATCAAAAGCTTTCTCAGCATCCACTGAGATTATGGAGGCCGAGTTTTTACTCATTTCTAAATTATATATTATATTTATCGCTTCCCCTGTCTCCCAGGAATGAAACATGCCTGATTGTTATGTATTACTTCCCCAATTATTGACTTCAGCCTATTAACTAACATTTTTGCAAATAATTTGTAGTCTGCGTTCAGTAGGGAGATCGGGCGATAACTGCCACATAATTCTACTGGCCTGCCTGGTTTGGGGATCAGGGTCACAGTTTCTAAGTAAAAATTCTCGGGCATGGCTGCTTCTTTCCAAATGTTATTAAATGCGTTGGCTAAATGTGGGGCGAGTACCTCTTGGAAGGCTTGGTAGAATTCATTGGGAAAGTCATCTGGGCCACAAGCTTTGTTTTTCTTTAGTGTAGCAATTGCCTCCAGAACCTCCTGCGATGTTATTGCTGTATTTTAAAAAGCCTTTTGATCTTCATTGATTTGGGGGATTTTTATGCTATTTAAAAAACTTTTTTTTTTTCTTTTCTTTTTGAGGCCTGCAGGATGTGTAGATTTTTTTGAAAAAATCTAGGAAGGCCTTCTGAATATGCTTTGGCTCCCCTACATGTTCCCCTTGTGCATTTTGCACTTTTGAAATGAAAGCCTTCCTCTGTTTAATTTTAACAATGTTGGCCAGTGTTTTGCTGGCTTTATTCCCATATTCATAATAGTGGAATCTTATTTTTTGTAGTTGTGCTTTTATTTTCCCTAGTTCTGCTATATTGATCACATCCCTGGTTGTAAAGATTTTGTGATGCATCTTTTTTGAGGGGTTTACTTTATTTTGAGCTTCAAGCTTTTGTAGCTCATTATATGACTCCTTTACCAGCTGTCTTTTTCTTGTATTGATCTGTGCCTGCAAAGAAATAATTTCCCCCCTAATAACTGCTTTGGCCACTTCCCAAAGCACTCCTGGAGAGGAGACTGACTGCTCATTTATTTCGAAGAACACCTCTAGATCTTCAAAGATTTGGTCTCTATTTTTACCTTTGTTTAGGATGAATCTCTTTAACTGCTAGTTCCCTCTAGTTCTCACTGTTTTCTTTAAATTCTTGAAAATTGAAACTACCGCATTATGATGTGAGAGCACAACAGGTAGTATAAAGCATTTACTACATCTTACCAGCTCCATTTTTGAGTACAGTATGTGATCTATATGGGAGTACATATTATTCACTGCTGAATAGAAGGAACAATCTTTAGCATTCCCGTTTATGTGTCTCCATAAATCTTCCAGGCCCAATGCAAGAAACATCTTGGCTATCTTCCTTTGCTCAGCCTTGCACCCCCCTCCCTTTGAATGATCCAAATCAGACAGGGTAATGTTTAAATCTCCCTGAACTATAATCCACCCTTTGGCTTCTTCCATCAATATGGAAGTGTTTTTTTTATAAAACTCCAATTTGCCTTCATTTGGGCCATACATATTGACTAAAGATAACCAGAGATCTCCCATCTTGTCAGAGAAATCTCCCCTCTTTGTCTTTTATAAATTTCTCCTCCTTGAAGCCTATGTTTTTGTTTATTCCAATTAGAACACCCCCCAAAAAATACCCACTTTCCCTCCCCCTCCCAGGCTGCGCTGGTGGAAAGGGGGACACCACCCACCCAACCTGCCCAGCCTGGATTTTTTTAAAAAAAAAAACAGACCCAGGTTCTGGGCCATCGCTGGCTGCCCAGCGGCAGCCAGGGCTATGGAGCAGTTGAGCTCTCCTTCGGGAGCCCACACGTGGCTGGCTGCTGGTGCTCTGGCGGTCGGCAGGCAAGATTGAACCTAACACCCCCCTCCCCCGGATTGCCTTTTACCTGTTTTCTATGCTCCTTCCAGGTGGTGGTAGTGGTGGCAGTGGCGGCAGCAGCACGGCACAGGCCCAGCTGCAGCGTAGGCTTAAGTGCTTCACTAGGCCTTCCGGGGAACTTCTGGGTTTCCCCGGAAGGGCTGGTGAAGCGCTGAAGCCAGCACTGTAGCCGGACCTGTGCCACGCTGTCACTGCCACCACCGCCGCTGCCACCACCCAGAGGGAGCACAGCACACAGGTAAAAGGTGATCCGTGTATGTGTGTGTGTGTGTTAGGTTCGGTCTTGCCTGCTGGCTGCCAGAGTGCCAGCAGCCAGCCACGTGTGGGCTTCTGGAGGAGTGCTCAACTGCTCCATAATCCAGGCTGGGCAGGGTGGGTAGGGGGTGTCCCCCCTTCCACCCACGCAGCCTGGGAGGGGGGGAGGTTTGGGGGGGATTAATTGATTTCGATGGGGACACTTCCCCCCCATTTAAATCAATGAAAAAAAACCCAGTACCGGTAAACTGGTTTTACTGATAAAACCGATTTTTTTTTAAACCGGTAACCGGTAAAACCGATACCCGGTTTTTTCACTTTGGTCCCACCCCTAATCTATTCGATGGGTTATAACGTCATTTCACAAATATCAAAATCCCTCTCATTCACTCTGCAGGTTCTTTATCCCCTCAAGGCATCCTTAACTTTATTCACTTCCTATACCCCCCTTAGATGGATAAAAAAAAACCTCTTCCCTTCTGCAGATTTTCTTTCTGGTCACCAGCTAAATCAGACACCAACAAATCAAATAACCCTGCTGGAGCATGAAGACCCCCCTCTTCGACACTGCAACTTCTTTTCACTGCCTGGGTATTTGCTATCTGTCTATGCCCTATTAGCCAGTTAATGGATCAAGACCCCCTCTTTCATTTTGCAGGGTTGTTGTTCTTAACCTGGGGCTCACAAAAGGATGCAATAGGTATGTTATCCCTTTCCTGCTCAAAGAAATCTCTTCCCTTCATTCTGCTGCTTCTTCAATCCTATTATTTGGCACCGCTGATAGTGAGAGCAGAAAGGATTCCAAATCTTCAGTGACATCAAAAAATTTCTTTTTCCCTTTATGTGTGATCATAAGCTGTACTGGAAAGATGATCCTAGGGCTGGAATTTTTTTCTAGCAATGCCCCAAAGAATTTATTCCATCTCATCCTCCTTTTAACCGTTTGTGCCATATAATCTGGCAAAATTCTGGCTGGGATTTGCTGATACGTTAGCCTCCTTTTGCTCCTGGCAGCTTGCAGCAGTTGGTCTTTGATGTTATATAGAGTGAACTTCACTATGATAGGGCGGGGGGGCGGGGCCAGCATTCCTCTGTCTTGGGCTCCCTACCCTGTGGGCTCTATCAATGCTTGGATGAAGGTGTTCTATGACAGGGAAGTTTTCTCTAATTAGTGACCATATTATTTCACTTACATTTTCAGCCCCCTCAGCTTTTTTTACCCCATGAATTCTTAGATTCAACTTTCTGGAATGGTTCTCTAGCCCCTCGCATTTTTGCATTAAGAGGACTGTTTCCTTTTTTAGTTTATTTATGGCTCCATCAGTCTCAAGGGCATGATCCTCCAGAGAGAAAATTCTGCCCCCTGCTACTTCTGTTCTCTTTGTCAGTGTCTCCAGCTTTTTATTCCCTTCTTCTATTGCCCCTTTAATTCTCCTCACCTCTCCTAAAAGTTCTTTCCTCATTTGGAGAATCAGGTGTTTTACTGGCGTCCCATATGCTTCTGCCTCTGAATCAGAGGCTGCTGAGTCTTCTTCTCTCTTGGGAGCCTCTGGCACTCTTTTCCTACCGGCTGAGCCTGCTCCCCGTTCCACAGCCCCCGGGGCTTTATTTCTACCGCCAGCAACCTTCTCTCCCTCTCCGGGACCTTCCACCTCTCCCAGGGAACCAGCCAGTGGAGATTTCTGCCTATCTAGGCCTCTCTCCCCTGTTTGCTCACCGGAGTCTGATGCGGCCGAGTCTTACCCCGCCTCGGGGCATTCTGGCACGCTTTTGGAACAGCCAGCTGCTTCCTCCCACTCCTCAGGCCTGCGGTGTCTTTCCTTTGGCAGAATCTATCTAAGGCATTTGTCTGAGAGATTTTTTGCTTGCTTTTGTGCTTACCAGATATGTCTCTTCTTTTAGGGATTTTTTTTTTTTTTTTTAAATTATTCAAATTTCGACTTGTTTGTAGTTGGGGGATGCGGAGCTCGGGCAACTAGCAAGCCCAACACATGCGCAGATCTCACAGTAATTCAGTTTTAATATTTTATAGTGTGTTTGTAGGACTAGGCCTTTATAGATATAATATTCCATGTAGTTCCATAGGTTTTAGAATACTTAATTGCGGTTAGAGTTGGTGTAGATATTTATAATATAATCCAATTTTGAATAAATAAATAAATAAAAAAAGATAATAATCTTTGTGTGCATTATTTGTGTTTTAGAAATGGAAAGGAAGCAGGAGAGGTTGGTCTGCTGCTGCCCGTAAGGCAGGCAATCGGTCATGTGGCAGAGGTGGCAGGGGCCATGCCAGCGGACTGGCAGCAGGCATCAGCAGCAGCCCAATCCCCTCACCACGCCCCAAACTGCACAGGCCTGATTTTGACAGACAGGCTTCAGAGGCTCCCAACAGTGGCACTAGTTGGGGTGTGGTTCAGCGCTGCCTCCTGCCAGCATCCTTCACTGCCATGCAGGGCACTGGAAGGCTTGCAGTCCAGGAGACTGTGGTTGTTTTTGCTGCTGCTGCTGCTGCTGCTGCTGCTGCTGCTGCAGCTGCAGGAGCAGGTGCTTCCGGGGGCAGGGTCTGAAGTTCATCATGGGCCACCATCATCCCCCATTATTGAGGTGATCCCCAGCAGTCCAGGGCTGGTGAATCCCACCCCTACTGCTAGAGGCAGGGCCCGATCCCATTGAAATCACAGCAGGGAGAGGAGCAGCAGCAGCAGCTATAGGGGGTACAGGGAGAGTGGCAGCAGCATGGGCAGTGGATCAGTCTCAGGGTCCCAGTACTTCCTTTCGTGGGGGACATATCTCAGATTGGGGACAGCGAGGCAGACACTAGTCCTGCAGAGGAGATGTCTGGTGCTGAGGCGATGACTGTCCCTCTGAGAGCTGTGTTGCCACCATGTTCTGCCCCGCCAAGCAGCACTTTCAGTGGTTCATCACCAGGAGCAGGTCAGAAGGCAGGAGGGGGCAAAAAATCATCCATATGTATGCATTTTAAGTTGGTGCAGGCGGCTGATCCCACGGAGGTGCAGTGCAGTTTGTGCCAGTAGGTGGGCAGGTGCTCACCAATGCCAGTACGTGAGCAGGTGCTCACCAACCTTGGCACAACTGCTATGGCGAGGCAGCTGAAGGAATGCCACAGTGCTGTGCTGCTAAGTGATTAGGCAGGGGCAGTGAATGCCAGCGGGTTCCCAACTGCAGTGGACAGTCATCTGCCTCCATCAGTGGGCAAGCATCCTGCTTGAACAGCTGCCTCTAGAAGCAGGAGCAGTATTTCTGCTAGGGGGGAGCAGCAGCAGCAGCATCAGTGCACCTTGGAGGAGCTGGGGTGGGGGCAGCTGCCAAGTCCATCAGCAGCTGCAGGACATGGAGGGCGGCATGCCTTTCAACTGAAAGCCACGTGAATGTTGGGGGAAATGATTGTTCTGGATGGGTAGCCCTTCTCAGTGGTCGGGGACATGGGATTTAGGTGCCTGATTGGCTTCCTGGGCCCCCAGTTT
Organism: Sphenodon punctatus; assembly: GCA_003113815.1. Classification (NCBI taxonomy): domain Eukaryota; kingdom Metazoa; phylum Chordata; class Lepidosauria; order Sphenodontia; family Sphenodontidae; genus Sphenodon; species Sphenodon punctatus. Next base: position 619,112 of record QEPC01002298.1, on the reverse strand, counting down.
AAGCAGTCCTTGTGCAGCAGCCTGAGTCAGCAGGTGGTGATAGCCTTGTACCAGACTTTAAAGAAGCAGGTGAAGCAGCAGCTGGCAGAGGCTGGGGGTGCCACCATCCACTTCACCACTAACCTGTGGTCCAGCAGAAATCTTCAGCACACCTACCTGGCAGTGAGAGCACACTGGTGGCAGGACATGGAGACAGCATTTGGGAGTTGCAGGAGGGGTCCTAAAGCAGGGTATAGGTGGGCCCTGGTCCAGGCGGAAGTAATGGATGGCCCCCACACCACTCGAAACATCGTGGCAGCCCTGACCACCATGGTGAATGAGTGGGTCAAGCAAGGTGTACCCTTCTCCAAGGGGTGCATGGTGACGGACAACGTGGCCAATATACTGAAGGCAGTCCACGATGGGGGCTTCACCACCATCCCTTGCACCGCACACACCCTTCACCTGGTGGTCAGGGATGCTCTGGGCTTGGGGGAGAAGGGGGTTGGGGAAGGCACCCCTAGCTCCCTGATCAATCAGGGGAGGAAGCTGGCCAGTTTCTTTAACCAGAGCATGAAGGGCAGCGACCTCCTCTGGGAGAAGCAGGTCGAGCAAGGCTCCCAGGTGCACCAGCTGGTGCAGGATGAGTCCACCAGGTGGAATTCCACGTTCCTGATGCTCGAGCGGCTTTTCGAGTAGAAAGCCGCCTTGCATCAGGTTCAACTGGTGACAGACAGCGGGGCACCTCCAGGGTACAATGGGGTGGAATGGGAGATCGTGGCTCACACAGACTTTGTGTTTAGACCATTCCTGGCTGTGATGGAGACCATCAGCTCCTCCACGGCCACCATCAGCCAGGTGACCTCTCTGGTACAGAGTCTGCACAGGAGGCTGGATGAAATTATCTGGGGGCAGGATTGTGGCCCTCAGGGCAAGAAGCTAGCGGTTGAGGTGGTTGTCCTGGTGCAGCAGCTGAAGGCAGGGTTGAAGGCGTGCTTCTATGAGCTCCTGCACAGGAGGAATATGTTTTGGCAACCATACTGGACCCCAGGGTCAAGGGCAGCATGGCACGCCAGACAACGATCTATGGGCACTGGAAGGGTGACCTGGTGGAGAGGGTCCTGTAGGCAGAGCGAGGTATGGAGAGTGCAGAGCAGCAGAGCAGCAGCAGCAGAACGCCCCTGGGAATAGTGGGAGTGGGAGCAGTCACCCCTTTCAGCTGACGGGGCCTATCCCCGCCCCCAGACCTAGCAGTAGCAGCACCAGCAGCAGGCTGAGAAGCAACAGCACCCCTATTGAGACCGCCTGAGACTGGGGCCCAAGTTCGTAGAGCAATTGCTGTTCATCAAGGTGAACCTTCCGCTGCTGGGATTCCCTGAGCTGCCCCTGGACATGGATTGATAGTGCAATGGTACACGCCATCCCATGCCAGGGACAGTCTTGGGACGGGGCTCCTCCTCAATCTGGGCTGCTGCTGCTGAGGTGCTCTCCCTCCCTCCCAATGCCCGGCACCCGCCCTGCTCTGCACACACACACACAAACACACACACACACACACACACACACACACATTAGATGGCCTCAGTCAGCCTATCTAACTGATCTCATAAATCCAGGTGGCATTAGGAAGCTGTAAGCCCGCCAGCTGGCCTCTAGCTAGATGATCTTGGCCCACCTATTTGACTGTCGCTCTCTCTCACGTGCTACACAGTCTTCACCAGCCTATCTGAGTGCCCTGTCAAGGTCCCAGTCTGCCTTCCCTACTGCCTCTCATGCCACATTGCCTGTCCACCCCACCTGGTTTCCAAGCTCAAACCCTGCCCTAGGCTGCCTTCTTCTGCTCATGCCACGCTACCTGTCTTCCCGCCCAGGTTGCCAAACTCAAAGCCTATCTCAACCTGCCTGCCTCTCATGCCAAATTTCCTGTCTGCATGCCCTGGTAACCCTGGGTGATGTGCTCCACTGGCCTGGTAATCCCGTTGCTGCTGTCTGCTGGTCCATGGGTGCTCTGCGCTGGCAAATCCAAATGTGCCCACACAATCCTGCTACTACCATCACCTGCTGTATGGGAGCTCTTCCCTGGCAAATATTATGATCCTGGCTCCATGGGTGCTGCGCACAGGCAAATCCTGCTGCTTCCGTCTCTGCTGTTCCATGGGTTTTGTGCCCTAGCAATCCAATGTTTGCTGCTGCTGCTGCTGCTGCTGCTGCTGCAGCCTTTGCAGTGCCACAGGCTCTGTGTCCTGGCCATCCAATCTATGATGCTACTGATGCCACCTCTGCTCTGTGACGGGTATTGTGCCCAGGCAATTCAATGTCTGCCTCTGCTAACAATGCTGCCTCTGTTGTGCCATGGGTTCTGCTACCGGACAATCCAATGTCTGCTCCTGCTACCAATGCTGCCTCTGCTCTGCCATGGGTTCTGTGCCCTGGCAATCCAATATCCACTTCTGCTGCCTCTGCTGTGCCATAGGTTCTGTGCCTGGGCAATCCAATGTCTGTTTCTGCTGCCGCTGCTGCCTTTCCTGTGCCATGGGTTCTATGCTCCAGCAATCCAATGTCTGCTGCTGCTGCTACTACTGTCTGCTGTGCCATGGGTTCTGCTACTGGGCATTGGCAATCCAATGTCTTCTGATGCTGCCAATGCTGTGCCATGGGTTCTGTGCCCCTGCAATCCAATGTCCACTGCAGCTCCTAATGCTGCCTCTGCTGTGCCAGTGCATCAAGAAACAGCCACTCCAGCCCCAGGACCCACCACCAGGGTTCTGGGGCCTACATTCCAGGCATGGCGGGCTGTCCATCCACATCATCCATAATCTGCCACTGAAGTCCCAGGACCCACCATCAGGGTTCTGGGGTCATCATTCCACTCATGGGGAGCTGTCATTCCACCACATCAAGAATCAGCCACTCCAGCCTCAGGACCCACCACCAGGGTTCTGGGGCCTACATTATTGGCAGGGAGGACTGTCTTTCTACTTCATTGAGAAGCTGCCACTCCTGTTCCAGGACCCACCATCAGGGTTCTGGGGCCATCATTCTGCTCACATGGAGCCATCATTCCACCGGATCAAGAAACAGCCTGCCACTCCAGCCCCAGGACCCACCATTAAGGTTCTGGGGCCTACGTTCCAGGCAGGGAGGACTGTTGTTCCACATCACTGTCTGCCCATGCTCCACCGATTCCAGGCAGCCTGCATTCCAGGCAGGGAGGGCTGTCATTCCACTTCATCCAGAAGCTGCCACTCCAGTCCCAGGACCCACCATCAGGGTTCTGGGGCCTACATTCCAGGAAGAGAGGGATGTTCATCCACATCATCCAGAAGCTGTGACTCAAGTCCCAGGACACACTGTCAGGGTTCTGGGGCCATCATTCCTCTCACAGGGAGCTGTCATTCCACCACATCAAGAAACAGCCAGCCACTCCAGCTCCAGGACCCACCATCGGGGTTCTGGGGCCTACGCTCCAGGCAGGGAGGGCTTTCATTCTACGTCACTGTCTGCCAATGCTCCACCAATGCCAGGCAGCCTGCAATGCCCGGACAAGTATGGGTGCCATCCACTGAGGCCTGGCTGAGTCTCTGCTGCTGTTCCACCAATGCTAGACAGCCTGCAATGCCCAGGCAAGTAGGGGTGCCAGCCACAGTTACTGTCCCCTGGCAATCCAATGTCTGCTCCTGCTGGTGGTACTGCACATCAGCCATTTGCTCCTCCCTCTTGTAGATGGGCATAACTCAGATGACTGCGCTGGCGGGTGGGGGCTGAGTGTCCACAAGATTCACCATCAGGCAAGGCTTGACCAATTTGCAGTAAAGCTTCTTGAAATAGGTCAAGTTCGATGCCAGCCTGCAACACCCAGCCAAGTAGGGGTGAAAGCCACCAAGTCCTGGCCAGACCTCTGCTGCTGCTCCACCAATGCCTGGCAGCCTGAAATGCCTGGCCTCTGCTGCTGCTGCTGCTGCCACTGGGTCTCAGACGGCCATCCATGCCCCCATGGGTACCCCCAGGTGTCAAGCACTGAGCCTGCCTGTTTGGGAAACCCTGGGTGTCAAGCTCCAAGTTTTCCTTGTCTCTGCTGCTGCTGCTGCTGCTACTGCCATTTCTCCAACAGCCTGCCATGCCCCCATGGGAACCCCTGGAGCACTCCAAGCCTCTGCCATGGCACCAAACTTTGTAATTGTTTTTTGGGGGGTCCAAACTCCAGAGGACAGAACCCACAAACTTGAACTAAGTTTTTAGTTCGAATGTCCGAACATCTGAACTCTGGTCTGTTCTCACATCCCTAGGGGATGGGTCACCAGAGACAGTGGAGGGGGGTACAGGAACCCACTAAAACATCAGAGCGGGTATGACCCAGAGGACACATCACCAAGGGGCCAAGCCAAAGGGGACTCACTGACAGAAAGCACAACTATGGGGAGGGGGGAATACATAGCAACAGACCCATGCCCAGCAAGCCAACCACCCTATACCAACGAGGAATGGCCCACACAGAGTGGTACAACAAAGGGAAAGGAGAGAGCAGAAACCAAGGGGAACCAAGCAAAACAAACATTATTAGGCATGGGCGAACAGATCGCGGTTCGTGTTCGGCTGTTCGGTTCGGCCGCGATCGGTTCGTGTGTTCGCGTTCGGCCGTTCGGTTCGGCCGTGTTCGGTTCGTGTGTTCTTGTTTGGCCGTTCGGTCGTGCCTCGCGTTCGCGTTCGCCCGTTCGGTTCGGCCGTTCGTGTTCGGCCGTTCGTGTTCGGTTGTTCGGGCAGGTCGTACGTTCGTGTTCGGCCGTTCGGTTCGTTTGCCATCGGGTTGTACGTTCGTGTTCGGGCGTTCGGTGTTCGGGTGGTTCGCGCGTTCGCGTT
>QEPC01002298.1:552475-594210 GCA_003113815.1 Sphenodon punctatus | reverse complement strand
CCCCCCCCCAAATCCCCAGTTTTAGTGAGGCTGGGCTTGAAGTTGATAGGCTGCATCAGGGAGAAGGCAGGACTGTGACACTATGTGCTGTATTTTTATTGGGCAAGGGAGAAGCCTACCTCAGCATAGCCAGTAAATCACTGGCCACCAGTGATTTCAGGAGGAGCTGCCCAGACTGCCCACAATCTATTCATTAGGTAGCCGCAGCAGCACATGGACATTGCTGCTGCAGCCTGCTACTAGTGATGTTGGGGAACTGCTGGCCTGGACAACTGAGGCAGCGACTACAGCACTGCTGCTTAGAAAACTGGTAAGATTAAATTCCCTTCCCAGACCCCTTTGCCAAATTGCCATGTAGACCCTTTGCTTGCCCCTGGCCTGGCCATATGCTATTGTTGTTTCAAATGCTCTCTGCTGCTGTTTTCCCCTAATTGTCTGCTCCTGTCTGGCTTTTGGGTGCTGGGGGGGGGGGGGCTTGTCACATGCAATGGATGGTTTCTCTGCTTGAGTTTGATTGGCATTTTCTGTGAAGGTTGCAAGGATGTCCAGACACACCCGGGGCCATTTTGTGCTGCCCTGCCCTGCTTCCCCCACTGACCTGGCCACATGGCTAGCTACTGCTGTTTCAAATGGCCAGGCCTCTGCTTATTTTCTCTCCCTCCACCCCCTAATTGTCTGCTGCTTTCTGGATTTTGGGTGCTGCTGGGGGATGGGCAGGGTGGGCGTGTTTTGTCATATACAATGGATGGTTTCTCTGCTTGAGTTTGCTTGGCATTTTCTGTGAAGCTTGCAAGCATGTTGTCCAGACACACACAGGGCCATTTTGTGCTGCCCTGCCCTGCTGCCCCCACTGGGCTGACCACATGTATAGCTACTGCTGTTTCAAATGGTGGTAAAGCAAGTCGCCAGCTGGGGCCTCTCGATTGAACATCTGAAAAGGGCGCATTTTTCTATTGTGCGAAGGTAGGCCCTGGTTAGGGTTAAGGACATTGGATTCCAGGAGGATCGAGCAGCTATTGGGGCTTTTGCCTCGTTGGCTCACTATAAATACGTGGTTCCAAATCCTGGGGTCATGGCCCCTTATCAGGCCTCCTCATACTCTGTTAGAAGACTTTCTCTTTTCTTTGGTGCTCGACTTAATGTTTTGCCCACTTGTCTGCTTGAGGACCGTTTTGCGGGAATCTCCCTTGGGGATAGGCTTTGTCCCTTTGATCATCTAGAGATTGAAACAGTGGCCCATGTTTTATTTTTTTGCCAGTTATATAGTGTACCTCGTGCACAGTTTTTGTCTCCATACATGGATAAATTTCCTGGCAGAGCCCCTTCTGAATTATTACGTATATTTCTTGCCAACACCAATTATAAATTATCGGCCGCGGTGTCGACCTTTTTGGTGCAGGCATTTGCTCGAAGGGATAGGTTTTTGAAGTTTCTCCCAGTAGCCAGCCCATCGATTGTGATTGGGGATGATGTGGAATTGTGTAGCTGTGAGTAGTATTCAAGGGATGGTTTAGCAAAGTTTTAGAATTATGTTGGTATGGTGACCACTTATTTTAGTGGTAGAATATTTTTCCTTTTTCTTTTTCTTATTCTTGTTGTTTTACTGTATTGATGGCTACGGCCATTTATGTTGTATTTGTTCGTATGTGTATGTTTTCCTTTATGTTATGCAATGACCTTATGGCCACGCAAATAAAATTTACATTACATTACAATGGCCAGGTGTCTGCTGGTTTTCTCCCCCATGCTCCCCCCACTGAAAATTGTCTGCTGCTTTCTTGTTTTTGGGTGCTGTTGGGGGAACCTGGGTGGGGGGCTTGTCATATGCAATGGATGGTTTCTATGCTTGAGTTTGCTTGGTGTTCTTAAAAAAAGTAGCCATTATGAGTGTGGGATTCTCTTTGCTACTTCTATTGTGTGGTGGTCATGACTTCTCAGAGACAAACTGACCTTTCTGTTTGTTTGTCTGTTGTGACAAGAAGGATCAGGAGCCACTGCTGCAAAGGAATTGCTAACCTAGTTCCAAGGGACTTGGCTGAAGATCAGAGATTACATTGAGGTAGATGCCAAGAGACATTGCTGTAAGTTGGAATGCACTTTAATGAATTATCTCCAGAGTGTTCTAGCAACTTCAGTTGCTGCCTGCCTGGCATGTTGTGTGCACCACACTTCTGCATATCATTTGCAAGGGGGAAAGGTATGTGTGTGTAACATTTTGTGCTTTCATTCAGGACTTGTCTTTGCACACATTGTAGTACAGTGCATAATGATGGCTCAAAGATCACTGTGATACAATTCCCAAAAAACTTCTCTTATTTTGCAGGACAGAAGCATCAAAGAGCGAGTCACTAAAAATGAACAGCATGGATTCACTGCTGGCAAAGTCATTCTCACAATGCTCCTATGCTGAAAAAAGTCAGATGAAAGAATTGGGACCTGACCATCTGGATCTTCAGCTTGAACAAGCTTCCCATGACAGAGGGAAGGACTACACACACTGGTCAGCACAGTGTGGTATGAGAAGAAGAAGTGGCCGTGTGGCAGCATTTCCAAGACTTCATTGTTTTGTTTTCTATCCTTGCTGTTCAGGGGTGAGGCGATGTGGACCAAGACTGGAGTGAAGGACTTAAAGCATCTAGATGAGAAGATAAAGAAGTATGATGAATGCAAAGGTCATATTGATAACTGCTTCAAGCTTGCAGAATTTGGTAAGACCAACATAGTGGCACAACTGGATGAAGGTTACCTTGTAAGCATTAGAAGGAACAATGATGAAGTTGAGAACAACCAGTACATTCTGTCTAAAATAATTGACTGTATTTGGCTCTGTGGTGCTTTTGAGTTGGCACTCCATGATAAGACTGAGGACTCCTTGAACCCAGGAGTGTTTAGAGCCTTTGTTGATCTTATTGGCAGCATCGATTCTGTGATGGAGAAGCATTTGAAAACTGCCACAGTTTTCAAAGGCTTTTCCAAAATGAACTGCTAGACTGCATGCTCGCAGTGGCCAGGAATTTCATTATTGAGGAGTTGAAGAGCACCAAATATGTGTCTATTCAGGCTGACGACACAACAGATGTGTCAACTCACTGCTAGTCAGTACTAATTTATCAGTACATTGATGGCAGAGGCTCAGCTGTAGAGTCTTTTTTTTTTTAGTTTTACTCAGTTGCAAGACTCTCGTTCAGAAACCATTGCCACAGCATTGCTGCAGGAGATGAATGCTGTTTTTCCACAGGACGATGATAAACAGAAAATAATTGTTCAGCGCTATGACGATACGAGTGTGATGTATGGGCAGCATGGAGGGGGGATGGGTCCAAAGGAGAATACAGGACATATACCCAAATGCACATTATGTACACTGCTATGCACATCAACTAAATATGATAATGCAATAAGCTGTGTCCCAAATAAAAAAGGTGAACATATTTTTTGTAGATTTGGGTGGATTAACAGCCTTTTTTTCATCATCTCCAAAAAGGACAGAAGTTCTGGATATGATAGTTAAGAGAAGGCTCCCAAGAGCACCTGCCACATGCTGGAACTTTAACGTTAGGACAGTAAATGTAGTTTATGTGCACAGAGAGGATCTGATACAGTGCTTCAACCATATAAGAAGTGGGAATTTTGATGCCAGTGCAACTTGTGAGGCATGAGGATTTGGTAGAAAGTTGGAAGAGGATAGGGAGTTCCTTTACTTCATGTTTTTATTGCATGAAATAATGCCTCATGTTAAGGTGGTTTATGATCAACTGCAAAAGAGAGAGATTGACTCTGTAGGTGTTCAGACATTTAATACAGAGTTTGCAGCAGCATCAATTGAGTGAGAGACTCTATTAAGGATCTGTGCTCTGAATTGCCAGAGCAGTACCAGCTCCCAAGAGGTAGCACTATAGACAGACTGGATCAAATTAGAGTTGAAGTTTGCAAAATCATAATTCCACATGCAAAGGAACGATTTGCATTCACAAAGCACCTAGTAAGCGCAATATTATTACAGGGGACTCTTTTTGCAGCACACAATGAACACTTACCAACATGAGCATTGAACGAAACAGTGGATGCCTACCCTATGCTACACAAAGATAGACTGAGGATAGAGATTTCTGTCTTGTTTGATAAGAAATACTTGTATGGTATGAAGGATGCCTCAGAGCTACTTCATACATTTCTGGACAACAATCTGCAGGACAGCTTTGCTGAAAGTTTGAATCTAATGAGAATTGTCATCACAACACCAATGACAACAGTGGAATCTGAACGGTCTTTCTCAGCTCTACAGAGAATAAAAACATTTGTGAGGAACACAATGACAACAGAAAGACTGATTTCATTGGCAATGTTGTCAATAGAGAAAAGGTTGATCCAACTAATGCCTGACTTCAACCACAGGACAATTGAACAGTTTGCCCATTTCAAAGACCATTGAGTGCCTTTGCTGTACAAGAGATAGATCTGTGTGAGTGTTTTTATTTGAAGGGCATGGGAAACCCTTTGAGGTGCTTGACTGGTGAGGCAAAGGACCTGGGAGGAGGAGAGTTTGTTGTTTGAGTTCTTGTCTGGTTTGTGTGTTGGTGTCTTTGGTTGTGGTTTAGGCTATGATTGGGGGAGGGTGTGGCTGTTTTTTAATGCTGTTTTTTTGATTAATAAACCCTTGCCTGTATTCAGTGGGGGGTTTTCTTGATTGCGTATTATTATTATTAAGCATCTATATAGTACAAGCAGTGTACCTGGCTGGTGCTTTAAAGTTTTGGGAGACAGGTCCCTGTCCCAGTGGGATTCCAATCAAAGAAGGACAAGGATGAGGGGAGCACAGGGAGAAACACACCCATTCCAGTTTTTTTACACATGGGGAACCGAGGTTGTAAACATTCATATTAACTTGAAAGTTGTCTAGGCTCCACCTACCATTGTCTAGGCTCCGCCTACCGTTGTCTAGGCTCCGTCTACCATTGGGATGGCCCCTCCCACTTCTGACCCCACCCTGCACCCCACCAGTCTTGGGACCCACCAGCTGACACTGCTGTAAGCCCCTCTGGTCAGGGTGATCTCTTATCAAAACTGTACAGTGCTAGGCATGTTGCTAGTATAAAAGAGAAAAAAAAGAAAAGAAAATGTTTCTGATTTCTATAACACATTTTTCCATATATTTCCTTCACTTGCACTGTCTTAGGGATCAATCACACAATGCTTGTTAGACCAGGTGCAATGCATAATTTAACATACAACCTTGTGGCAAAAATCCCTAGGAATTCCTTATCAGTAGGGGCATGCAATTCAATTTCCGTATGTCAATTTACTAAAATGAATGGAGCCCCATTAATTTTAGTAACTAAGGACATTTAAAAAAATGAATACATGTGTTTGCTTTCATTCATTTTCATATAAAAATAATTTAAAAGATTTTAAAAAATCACTGCACATGGCAGCTGATTTGTGCATGAGCAAGTGGCCACCGCGCAGACTGACTTCTCTTTACCAAATTGATGCCAATGTTGCCAGCGACATTTTGGAAAAGGGCTGCGCTTGCGTAGAATAGACATAGCTGCCATTCTTCTTATGCACAGTTTTTTGTATTTTTTATTTTGGTAACAATTATTTTCTTCATTTTTGTTCATTTTTGTTATCCTGACCTGTTGTTATTGTATTTTAGGCCACTTGCATTTGATTTGGGAGGCAGGAGGGACTTCCATGAGTTGAGATCATGGCAGGCACCATTGTGGGAAGCTCTGTTCGTTTTGCCCATTTCTAGCGTGATGAAAGGGCTTCAAAATCCAGTCCCGTTATCCATGAGGGACGTTGCGCCAGAACTGAACTAACCTGTCTACCTCCACACATGAGCAGAGCTTCCTGTGATGCCCCTGCTACAATCTCTGCTTGCGGAAGTCCCCCCCTGCCTTCCAACTTGTGTGCAAGCAGCCTTATTTACAAACAGGCCATCATTCCTTTTATTTTATTAAAAACAATAATTAGAAAAAATTAAACAAAACAAAAATGGATTGCACTTCCTTACTTTGTTCTTGTCATATCTGTCCCTTGTGCCTCCTGTCAGGTGCTGTTTGTAATCCTGGTTTCTGCATCTCTTTTCTTCTTCCTCTGCACACCGGTTAGTCCTGGCTTCTCCTGTCAGCTGGTGTGCTTGTCAGATCTGTTGCTTCCTTGTTTTGGGGTGTCTGCTGCTCTTTTTGTTTATCTTAGTCTTGCTTCCCCTCTAGGCTTGGTCACCCTTTAGCCACCTGGCCCTCAGCTATGTCTTGTTGTTCCTCTCCTCTTTCTCAACCATGCTAACCCCTTTTTGGACTTGTTCCTTTCCTTTAGTTCTCAATCCTTCTTTGGTCAAAGGGAGTGGGAGCAAGGTTTGGGGGTGAGTGTTTGTGGTTGGAACAGGTGCTGAGGGGCCCAGAAGGGGAGGAGGGGCCCCTTGTCTCCACCACATGCTGAGGAAACTGTCCTCACATGCCACCCTCTGGGATGTATGCCGGGGGTTGCCTACCCCTGGAATATAACATTGTATGATTATGCTTACTAGATACCTGTTTTCATATAGTTTTAAAAGAAAATATACAACCTTGATTAGTGTTTTGAAATCTAGTTTTAATGGATGTTTTCAGACGTTATGGGGCCACTTGGCCCCGTACCAAAAACAATCCTTTCATTCCCCGCCGGGGTCACCCCATCATGCCATATCAGACGTACCAGGGGGATCCCCGCGGGGAATCTGGGAGGGGGCAGGGCCACGCGGCGCAATGTGCGGCCGCATGGCCCCACCCCCTCCACGCACCCTGCCGCCCGCCCTCCAGGGAGACAGGCGGGCAGCGGGGCAACTGCAGCCACCGCATCGGGCCGGATGTGCCGTGGCCCGGGATCCCGCCGGGGATCCCGGGCCGTGGCAACCGGCCAGACGTTACTTTTTTTTGGTCCCCGCTGGGGATCTTTTTGACCACGCTTCCTGGGACATTCCCCCAGCTAGCCCGGGAAGCATGGTTCAAATTGACCCCATGCGGGTATTGACCGTGGCGAACATCTGGTGGCCGCCAAACAGACGTTCGAGACACAGTGACCACAGGTGGGTATTCATCGTGGTTCACTGTGATCTCGTAATGTCTGAAAATACCCAATGATTCTGGATGTGGGATAAACTGTTGGTTCCATCCACACCAGTGAAAATTCCTTTAAAAAAATATCCTGGCAGACGAAGTAGTCCAGATGATTTCTTTTAATGGAGCAATTTCTGTTGGTGAGAATACACAATCTTTCAGCTCACGCAGTGTCTTCCCTCTGAAATGCAACAAGGAGAACCATAGAAATACTTGGTTCTCTGTGTAGCTTGAAAGCATGTATAATCTCACCATCAGAAGCTGGTACAATAAAAAATATTGCAATGGAATGCTGATATTGCAATATGTTGTTTAACCATTAGATGATTAGGAAAGTGTTCTTTTAAAGAACCATGGGATCACAGTGGTATAATTAAGAAAACTGCCACTCTAAAATCATGAATATTCTTCTCATTATAAAATTGAGAAAATTTATCCTATCACTGTACAATTTTGTAAGGAAGATCACTTAGGTGAGGGGCAGAATCTGTTCAAATTCTGACAGATTGGTTGCAAAATGGCTGAGTTTATTATTTATTTATTTATTTATTTATTTATTCTAATTTTTACCCCAACCTTCCCAAATGGCTCAGGGTGGATTACAAAACAGATAAAAATAATACATTCAAAAAACCATAAAACCCCCAAACTTTCCTCTCTCCCCAACCCAACAAAACTCTCCCCAACCACTTTGTCACACACCTATCCCAAAATTAGGGATGTGTGAACAGAATGCGTTTGGATGTTTGGACGTTCATTTCAAAACCTGAGTTCAGATTCGGTTGTTCAGTTCGGCCAAACTTGGCTGAACATTTGAAAATAGCACTATCAATAATGATACCGATACTGAATTCGAAGATTTTTTTTTGGTATCAGTATCATTTGGTCTTGAAACAACCCATGGTCTCCACCCCTGGTGCCAGGAAGTCTTCTCCTCAGCTGCCTCCCCCTTCCAGTCATGTTTTTCCTGCCCCTAACTCACCCAAACATGACCGAACTGTTCGGCCATTTTTTAGATTCGGTTCAGACATTCGGTTTGGACGTCTGAACAGACCGAGTTCGGTACGAACTCCGATCATCCAAACCGCGTTCACACATCCCTACCCAAAATCCACCAAAAGCCTCATTCCCTATCCTTGCCTGCCAAAATGCTTTAAAAATAGAAAGATCTTACACCGCCTCCAGAAGACAACCAGACTTGGGCTGAAACAAACCTCTGGGGGAAGGGAGTTCTATAACATTGGGGTAGCAACTCAGAATGCCTCCTTGTGAGCTCTCACCATACAAACAAGACTAACAGATGGTACGAACAGGTAGGGGCCGCAGTCAGGCATGGAAGGACAGGCAGTCTCTCAGATATGTGGGGTCCAGTTCATTTAGGGCTTTAAATGTCAAACTCAGTGCCTTGAATTGAGCATGGAAAGCTATAGGGAGCCAGTGCAGACTTTGGAGTACTGGTGTAATGTGCTCCTGGTGCCTTGCCCCTCAAAGAAAGTGAGCTGCCACATTCTGCACCAGCTGCAGCAACCTGACAGTCCAGGAACAACAAGGAATCCTGAAGTACTCTGAGGCTCCTCACCTGACTGACCAGAGGAGACCGTACTGTGTCAATAGCAAGAGTCCCAATCCCCTCCAGATCACAAGGCCAGCCAACCATCATGACCTTGGTCTTATCTGGATTAAACTTCTATCGGCTCATCCTCATCCAGTCCCTGACAGCAGCCAGGCATCAGGTAAGCACTAAGACTACAGTGTCTGAGTTGGGTGAAAAAGAAAGGTAGATCTGAATGTCATCAGCATATGGATAGCACTTCACCCCAAACCTCTGAATGACCTCACCCAGAGGCCTCATATACACATTGAACAAGAGGGGGGTGGACAGAATAGAATCCTGCAGGACTCCATAGGGGAGATCCTGAGAGGACAATGAGCAATTTCCCATCACTACTCTCTGGGACCTCCCCAACAGAAAGGAGAAGAACCACTTAAGAGCAGTCCCGCACACCCCGCCAGGTCGCACAGTCATGTGTGCAACACCTCATGGTCAACCATATCAAAGGTTACCAAAAGATCTAATAGGATCAAGAGGGTAGACCTCCTCTTATCAATCTCCAGGTGCAGTTCATCAACCAAGGCCACAAGCACAGTCTCCATACCATACCCAGGACGGAAACAGGTCCAGAAATCTGATAGCATCAAGATGATCCTGGATTTGTTGGGCAACCACCTGCTCAATAACCTTCCCTAAAAAAGGGAAAGTTAGACACAGGCCGATAGCTTCCCTGGTAGTCAGGGGCTGGACAACCGCAAGTTCAACACTGAATAAATATAGAGCGGTTGTGGCTCTATAGTTAAGGTGGCTGCTAAGATCTAGGGATGGGTGAACGCGGTTCGGAAGTTTGGAGTTCGGACCAAACTTGAATAGTTTGGTCAACCGAACTGAACGTGCAAACTGAACTCGAATTCGAACGTTCAGTTTGGCTGCGTTCGGTGAGTTGAGAATTGAATTTCCATTGGTTTCAATGGAAAACACATTATCGACTATAACTTTTTTGTTTATTATGCTATGTGGCTAAAGCTTGGGGGTGCCTATATCTCTCACAGAAAGCATTATGTGTACCAAATTTCAAAACGATTGGATAAAGAAATCTGATTTTAGAAGCGGTTGAATTATTGTATTTTGCAATATTCTACATATATATTCTTAAATGTAACTTCTTTGCCTCACATATAATGTAGGTGGCACTTGCTTAGTTTATACCCCTTCCCATATTAACTAACTTTGCCAAATTTCTGAAGGATTAGAAAAAGGGTCTTGGTGGTATAAGCAATTAACATATAAATGTATTTTAGTCCAACCAGTGTACATGAAATTTGGTAGGACTATATATTACACTTTCATTATCATCTCTGCCAAATATCAGAAAGATTTTATAAAGGGTCCCTATTTTATATGCCTGTAAACATGTGTAGAGAAGGGACCTATGCCTGGGATTCTCTGATGTCACTGTGGTATAAGATCAGTTTGTGATGCGAATTGGCCAACAGAAATGTCAACCAAATATCCTAATTCTGTGCTGGGACCATCCCAAAATATCTCCCCTACTTGTTTCTGGGAAGTCAGAAACATCTGTTTAGGAAAGAGTCAATAGTGATTTTCTTGTGTCCTCTGTCTCAGTGCTGCAGGATGTGATTGTGATGATAATTGGCCAGCCTGGATGTGTTTAAACTATGTCTCCTGACTGCTGGGATGCTATCTCAGAAGTCTCAGTTATGTTGCTTATTCCCGTCTCAGGGTCGCCCCCTATGCCCACCTCTAAGCCCCTACCAATTGGTCCTGTAAAGCTAGAAGCTTGCAGTAATGTGTTTGGCCATTGAATGTGTCTGTCAGTCTTTGGGGTTGCTCCACATCCTTCCTCCTACAGTCTCTCTCCCCCCGTCATGCAGGGTGCCTGCCTCTGACTGGCACTGAATATGCTGATATTCATCTGAATAATGATCTTCATAGGGACAACATCTATTGCTTATATAATTGGGTCCCTTTATCAAAATCTCCTGTACTTTTGCTGAAATGGCAGGAAAGGTATTTGATACATTCTTGCCAAATATCCTGTAAACAGAATGGAATATAAAAATGTTACAGCTGGGAATGTATTTTCAGGTTAATGTTTTATATCCTTGGGACCCTTTATGTACTCTTTCTGAAAATTGGCAGAAGTATTAAGCATATGGAGGGAGATAAGATGTACAAGATTTATGAACATTGGATGCAAGATAAAGAAGTGGTAGCCATGAATGTGTATGGAGCTTTTCTTAAAATCACAACCTTCAAGTGCTTCTGAAATTGGTTCCCTTTATCTAATGGTTCCGAGATTTGGTAGACATAGTGCCCTTCATTGGGGATACAATCCTCCCAAATTTCATCAAAAGTGAATAAGAAACAAAATGTTATAGCCGGAAATATATTTTTCAGTTTTCTTCGTTTATTTCAAAAACCAAAAGTCATTTTCAGTTCCTGATTGCACCAAACTAAAGACCGAGCCCGACTGAACAGAATATCAAATCCAAACTCAACATTATACCCAAACCACCAAACAGCCAAACATCCGAACCTGGTTCTGTTGCACATCCCTACTAAGATCCATTGAAGAGTGCCTAATGCTGTTCAGTGGGAGATGTTGGGGCAAAGATTTCCAGTTGGTGATCTGTCTTTTGATGGGTTTTGTAGATTTCCAGCTGTCTTAATTATATGCAATGGCTGGATTAGATAAAGTGTATAGTTGACCCTAGTGTTTTTAGTTTGTGTGATTAGAGTCTATGGATTTTGTAAACATTAGACCAATCTACATTCTTCTTTCCTCATTCTCATTCATTAATATATATTAATTAGTATTAATGAATGAGAATGAGGAAAGAAGAATGTAGATTGGTCTAATATTTAATAAATGGTAGACTGTCAGTTTCTTTCTATTTGAAAGGGATGTTTCTCCTTTGTTTGTGAAGGTTACTTGGAAGTAGCTAATAATATTGTATTATAGGAATGGTATTTCTGTAGTAATAGGAGGGTATGAGAAAGATGCTTTAACATACAATTCACTGTCATGTTAGAGTTTGAGTATAATTTGGAATGCTGCCTTAACTAGGTTCTTAAACCATAGATTTTTTACTCATCTAGTTGTAGCTACGGCAATTTAAAAAGGAAAAGAAAATGCTGTTATTTCCACAGGGTTGCTTTGCCCAAGCATTTTGTTTTGCTCACATTGGTGCCAGTTCCCAGACAAAGTCCATGAAATATGAATTTTTCCCCCCTTGCTTTGCTTTGAATTTCTGTTCAACGTAATCATTTAAAGTTTTTCAAGTTTGACTCCAGTCTCCTTTTACCACTCCATCTAGAAATTCAAAGGTATCAAAACACTTATGCAATACTTAACTCCATCCATCCCTTGTTTGTAAATTTTAACACTTGACTAGGTAACTCAGATCTTTTTCAGATGGCCACTTTCAGAGTCCTTGGAACTCACTGCACTTTTCAGCAGTGGACAATTGTCTCTATGATTGACTTAGCAGCACCCAGTATCACTGTTGCTAGTTTGCCTTGACATATAACTAAACAGACACCCTGTATGAGTATAACCAATTTGAATTAAAGACAGACTTGCTGACCAGGATGCAGGGAGAGTAACACGATAAGAACTCAGCACAGCATGGTAAGGGAGTGGGAGGTGGAGGAGGTGGAAAGGGGTTTCCTATGGGAGTTCTGAGAAGTCTAAGGATGAAATGAAACTATACAATCTTAGAGAAGATGCACAAAAGCACGTGCACGTGATTAGCATTCCTGAAGAACAAAAGTTTTTCATCAACAATCACTTTGAGCAATCTTTCTAGGAAGACGTCATCCCATCATCCTTGAGCAACTCCCCCTGACCCCGCCCCCTCATTAATTTGAATATGACCGAATGTGTTTTTGAAACCAGTAAGAGACATTGCTTCTGACTACCTCTCAAAATTAAGCCCCAAATCTCCTAGAGGCAAGGAAAATCAAACTTGTGGGTAACCACTTGATGGAAGGTGAGGGGACTAAAAGAAGCTGCTTTGTTATACAAAGAATATACAATAGTGTAGGTCCCTGTTTCCCAAGTTGTGGGAGGTTTGGGGTAGCCATTGTTGGGTTGGTTTCCTTCTGAAGAGGGAGACTGGAATCTTATGACGTGCTATAAAATCCATTTACAGATTTCCAGACTGAGGAGGAGTGGGTGAGAAGCAGCTGACAACTCCTCTGGTGCTCCCTCAAACACTGCAACCCCCAAAGTCCAGCAGTACAGAGTTGTCCCCAAACTGCCCCATAATCAGCAGTTTTCCCCAAAGTCTCTTCCAAGTTCCAAACTGTCGTCCTCTTATTGTATCTTCATATGTCCTTCACAAAGTACTGAATGGCCCCATAGCCAGGCATGGTCATCCGCAAGACACTATATCAAGTATATTACATTTCAAGAGGAAAGGAGCAGACAAGCTTACTATTGGAAGGGCATATTGACATAACACTAGTAAAAAGGTTAAAGAAAATGAACTCTCTGACAAGGTCTTCCCTAATCATTTATTAATTGCTATTACAACAGGTTGCCTGAAGGTTGAAATTGATCTCCCGAAAAAGCATCACACTATATCCAGATACCCCATTGGGAAAAGACTGTCATGTTAAACACAGCTGCCCTTGTGCTCTAGTGCAAATCCCGTTTTTAACATCTAAACTGGTGTGTGCCTGTCCTATGAGGAAACGAACCACGTTTTCAGATCAGGAAAAATATCCTCTTTTTTAAAAAAACACAGACCTAGCCCTTTTTTGCTGCCTCCCTAGAAGGGCATCTGACTGCATAATCCCACAGTAAGCTTGATAACCAAATCTCTAACCTAAGGGCATAAAAAGGACCTCATCAGCTGTTAGATTAATTTGCCTGTTTTATGTATTGATTGATTGATTGATGGGAATTAATAATTTCCTGGGTAACGCTCAGTCTCTTCCAATTTTTTTTCCTACTAAAACCTTACCTACGAGCCCATGCTTTTAAAAATACTGCTAAAATGCATGCAGGACAAAGAGAAACCTTTATGCACAGCATTTGGGTTGAATACCTATTCAGAGTTCTATGACAGCCCCTGAGTGACAGATTGACTTGAGACAAGGAAAAGTATTAGAGCAAAAAGAGCTATCCAAGCTACTATCCTTGTCTAGAAGGAACTGCAAATACGTTGCTTGGCTAATGTTTAAAATGCCAGATGGTACCGATGAGAGGGTGATTTAAGATGTGACAGGGCGCTAGTCACCCCGGCACGGAATCACTGCGGGGATTCCCCGCTGGGATCACACCGGCACGTCCAATAGACGGGGAGACAGGTGGGCGCTGCGGCCAATGTGGCCGCAGTGCCCCCCCAAATTGACCATGGCCTGGAATCCGCCACGGATTCCGGGCCGTGGTAGCCATCCAGACAGGACAGGCCTCTTCATCACGGCAGGGAATCACATTTGCCACGCGATCAGAGCCGGCCCCGCTGGTTCCGCCGATCACATGGTGAATGTGATTCCCCGCCGCGATTGATGCGGTTGACATCTGGGGGGGAACTTCCGTTCCCCCTTCAGACGTGATGAGACCTTTCTCGCCCGGTGGGAATCCACCGTGGTTGAGTGTGATCTCGTCACGTCTGAAAATACCCAGAGTCTTCATCAACTATATAGCAGCCATTGGAATTTATTCTAACCTCCCACTGGTCAGAATCAGAAGTAATGACCTTTAAACCATTAGCTAAATCAGAGTCATACTGTCATCTGGATACATCTGTAGACTCAAATCAAAAAAACCTTTTGTTTTAGACAAAATGCAGAGTGCTTCCAAGCAGGGGCTGGAGTGGGTTGGGAAAGAAACACTGATAGACGACATGAGTCTCTCTATTACTCTCTTGGTAACAGGCCTGTAGGATCCTAGATCCTGGAGGGTCTCAGGCAGCATACCTGGGTGCGGCCTCTGCCAAAGAGCTGGATTGGAAACCCTCTTCCGTGTCATATTGAGTGTCTATAGACATAACGCTGTTCAGTGTTCTATAACACAGTGTCCTACCATTACAGTGTTTAGACATACCATCAACACAGTGTTCATCCCAAACACTGGAAATGAACAACTGACAAGTCTTGACAGTTTAATCAGTGTTTGGGGTGAACACTGTGTTGACTGTATGTCTACTGTAACAGTAGGACACTGTGTTACAGAACACTGAACAGCATTGTGTCTAAAGACACCCATTGTGTCAATACTGAGCTAAGATGGAATGCAGAGTGCTTCCAAGCAGGAGCTGGAGGGGGTTGGGAAAGAAACACTTGATAGAAGGCAAAAGTCTCTCTATTATTCTCTTGGTTACAGGCCTCCAGGTAATAGAGAGACTCAGGCTTTCTATCAAGTGTTTCTTTTCCAACCCCCTCCAGCCTCTGCTTGGAAGCACTCTGCATTTTGACTAACGCAAAAGGGTTTTCTGACTTGAGTCTACAGGCATGAGAATGAGGCTTTCCCTAAGCTGAATGGAATGTGTTCTAGTACATAACCAGTCAACTGCAATTTTATTGACTGCCTCAGTATGAGAGTCAAGTAAGCAATTCAAGTCCCAATTTGATGCACATACAGGCTGCTGAAGAGGCAGCTTACAGTGAAATACCAACATAAGACATTTTGTCAATCTGCAAAATTCCCCTCCCCCCTGATTTTGTGGGGATGGATATTTGTACCCACCTCCCAATCAGGAGGAGGGGACTAAGACCCTTGTGGGCTGGCCACCTAGGATCAGCATCTCAATACAGGAATACTAGGCACCAATGCGCTGGTGCAAAGGAAGCCCCAGGATACGAGGCTTCCTTGGTGCCATTTTTGGTAGGGTGGCGCCATGCCCGTACTGCATGGGAGTCCAGGAAGCTGAGCAGACACATGAGCACCCACCCATAGACCATACTGTGACCTGAAGCTAGGTGCCATATTGAGGCTGGGTGGTACCCATGGCACCTGCTGTCATAGGCATTCCCTGTTCACAGTCTCCAACAAGATGAAGTGGCACCATCCACCAATCAAAATGGTGCCAGGTTTTAGCGCCAGATGCTGAGGCAGCATCCACTAGTCAGAACAGCACCACACAACACTTTGCGTTGACACTGCGCCATGTGCTACAGGCTTGGCCAATAAGAAACCATCCCCGGATCAAAGAGGAAGGAGCAGGAAGAACCTAGAACTTCCCCTTCCCCAGTATATGGGCAGGCAGTCAATCCATCCTTGGCTTGCTGTGTGAATCTTGCTCTGGCTTGCCTCTGCTCCCACATCTTGCTCTTGCTCCTGAGTGCCCAGTTCAGCCCCTGCTTCCACATCATGGTCTATCTCCTGGATTCTTGCACCACACACCCAGTTTTTCCTTCTTTATTTCAAAACTACCACCATTTTTGAAATGGGAAGCCAGTCAGCACATGTACAGTGGTCATTTCTGATTGGACCTGAATGACTGGGTTTTTGCCCCCCAAACAGTATGAGCAATCAGGTAACACATCTGGGTGAGGCCTCTGCCAGAGAACTGGATCTGAAACCCTGCTTCCATGTCAGGTTGTGACAATACTGGGCTAAGATGGACCATTAGTTTGACTCAGTTAGGCAGCTCCCTATATCCTTAACTCACTTTTTGTCCTGTCAACCCACTTCCTACCAAGTCTATCTGGATGGTTCCACCAATTTCAGAGCTACACCAATTTACTTTAGCTGAAAACTGATGTGAAATCAGGTTCCGAGTTTCACATTTTCCCGTCACAAAGTCAGGTTAATTGATCAAGCTTCTCTACTTTATTCTCATGCCTCTGAGGAAAAGCTTTTAGTGACCATTTCTCCTCCAACCCAAATTTCAAATAAATATACAAACCAGTTTTTCTCTCCCTGCCTCATACAGTTTCATTAAATTACTCAATCCACGGTTGGGTAACTTATCAAAGGCCTTTAAATGGTGGAATTTGATCTGAAATCTTTTTCTAATTTGCAGGGAAGTAAAGTCTGATATGAACAGACAGGTTGGCAGCACTTGATATTCCTAAGGGAGAGAAAAATTAATGCCTTGGTACCTTTCTGTGTAATGATGTACCTGACATCTAGAAAAAGTTAAATTCCTCCCACCATAGAATATTACTCTTTGTTTTAGCTTAATTAGCTTTTGTGGAGGATCAAAGACTAATTTTCTTAGGTTTACCCAGTTCTTCCAATGTGCAGTGGCAAAGAAGGGGTGGAAATAGAGAAACATGTGGCTATGTGATAATGAAGACTTCAATTCTTAATACATTTGCATGTCATCAATATATGTATTGTAGCCTCTTTTGCATTTAAATACTCCACCAAACACATTGCTAACAACATTTTTTGGGTGAGTGACCATTTTATAAAGTTAATCAATTTGCATTGATAATTTGCATGAGTCATGGCCTTTTGTTTATTGTAGCTCATAAATTTCCAGGCAATTTCATAACAAAAGCCAAGTTGAATGGACCAAGTACATCTGTTAACTTGCCATTTAATCTTGTGTTCGGTTTCCATTGACCACATTAATGGGGTGACACATGTCAGTAGAATAAATAAAAGGCAAAGTCTGTTTTGGTGCTCATTTGTCCTGTGAGACTAAACAACCATTTTAGCAGGGTTCACAAACAGGCTATGGATTTCCTGCAGAGATGGCATATCTTTGCTTCCGATGGTATGCATACATTAATATTTTATTTCACCTTGCAGCACCATGCATATTGTATTGTATTGTATGGTGAGTGGCTTTAGGTTTTCAATGAGACTTCAAATATTTGTCTGGCTATTTTTGTTTGAAAAAAATATTTAGTTCATCCTTTCTCAGAACAATTAATATCCTGAATACTTGACTATTACAGGAACTAATGCAAAATATTTACTGGATGTAAGGATAAATTCAATACATTCTAATCTGTGGCCATAAACAATTACAAAATTAGAATCCTAGCAGCCTTAATAATACCCCATCAGTATTCTTCTATCTAATCATCCACTCTGTTAATTTATGTAGCCTAGAAGATTGGGAGGCAATCAGGATGGAGGTTCCTGAGGTTTTAAACTGGACATTTTGTCTCTCTCCTGAAAGAGCAACTTTGATTCCTGGAAAGGGGGACAGTAAGACTCACAACTCAAAGAGAGACTGTCATGTAGGTACTCTGATACTTTCCTTTCCTGCATATGCTGCTGCTTCTGGCACAAGCTTAATTGAGAGCTCCTGGTTTCATTAGAAATTCAGGCAATGAGAAGCAGCCAAATTTCCTTCCATGTTCGTGGATGAGCAGTAACTGAAGATGGGAGGGATGGTGCTTTCCTGTAATGGAAAAGGAATGGCCTTGGTGCATCCCCATTGCTCCTGGAGTGTCTGTGATGTGCTGAAGATTGGATTGGGTTGAAGAATTACAAAATCATGAGTGCTGCCAATCAAGTAAGTAGGAAGCTGTTATTTAGTCTTTATTGAACTACTATAACTGGGGCACACCTGATGAAGTTAAGTGGCAGCAGATTTAAAACAAATGATAGGGATTAACATTGGTCAGAGGGGATGACCCCTGAATGCCTAGCAGGAGAAACTGATCACTCCACCATGACTTGCTATGCAATTCTGCAAAGCAAACAAAGGATGCGGAACTAGATGAACCATTGGTTTGACTGAGTATAGGAGTTCTTACTTCTATATTACAATGGAGTGGACTCACACTATTGGTATTTGTCAGTCAGGATGCCAAGTGTAATAGGACCTGCTGGAGCTGTGCTATGAGCTGTGCTTATGACTATACTCAATGGGAACCAGAAGCGGCCATGTTCTAAGTCCATAGACAGGCTCAATGGAGGCTACTAGGTCTCTCTGACTATAAGTGCTAGAGCATGCTCAGTTAAAAGCAGAGTAGCTGTTTAAGATTAAGTCCATAGGCATGTCTTACACTGAGCATGCCCAGGCCTTATATATGGGTCTTGCTCATTTGGCCTGAGGTGGCCATGAGAGAAGGATGTGTTTTATGAGCCCCCCAAAGCAAACCTGAGGAAGGACTGCTGAAGCAGTGCCTGGAGGAGAAGGGGCTGAAGATATGCCTGAACACACTAGACTTGCGTGTGAGCCACCCACTATATGGATATATTATAGAGTGGCAGGAGCCACTCTATAGTTAAGGAGTGTTGCACACTCCATTACAAAGCCCGAACATTCTATTTGCTACAAAATTGGCATAATTAAAGTTATGGTCATGGAATTCGTGATGAATGATCACTGGAGAAAGCGGTTCATGTTATCCAAATTTCAGACAAATTGGTTGAATGACAGCTGAGATTAGGAATGGGCGAATACGGTTCAGATGTTGGGAGTTCGGCCCGAACTCGGCCCGTTCGTATGAACCTGAACCCAAATCCGAACACGAATTGACAAAACTGAACTCAATTCCGAACGTCAAAATGACCGAACAGTGGTTATTTTTTGTTTTTACCCCTCCCTGTGTTCCCTGTGTTAAATCTTCCTTCCTCCCTCCCCCCTCCATTGAATCCTTTCCCTCTCCCATATATTCCATCCCAGATTCCCTTCCCTTCCCCTGTTTTTTCATTTAGAGTAGGATTATTAGATTGCTTTAAGTTTCATTTCAGTTTTGTACTGAAATGAAACTTAAACCTTAAACTGAAACCTTGTGTTGTTTGTGATTCCCCCCATCCCATAGATAGATAGATAGATAGATAGATAGATAGATAGATTAGAGATAGTAGACAGTTGTAGGAGTTAGCTTAGTGATAGAAATAGCATTAGTGAGTTAGTTTTAGTGTTTGTAGGAGTAGGCCAGTGTACTTATTAGATAATCCATTTAGTTCATAATAGCAGTTAGATTTAGTGCAGATAGATAGATACCATATTAGATTAAAAAAAATTAAAAACCCATATAAAAACAAAAAAAATAATAAAAAAACCAAAAAAACATATAAAACCAAATTAAAAAAACATATAAAAAACAAACAAACATAACTCATAACAAAACATTTCCCGAACGGCCGAACCCGAACTGAACAGCCGAATCGAACGGTCGAACCCGAACCCAGCGAACTAACCGAACGGACGAAACGAACGGACGAACCAAATGCAGCTGAACTGAATGGCCAAACCCGAACCGCGATCTGTTCGCCCATCCCTAGCTGAGATATCGCAGTTTGGAAACTGCATTTTGAAAGCCTGTTTTTTCAGAAGTTAGACTGTCTCGATCTCGGAAGGCTAAAAGGGTTTTATGTTAGTTGGGAGGAGGTGTAAGTCTTTTAGAAAATTCAAAGACACTGGTGGGGTGTGCCTTTTGGTTTAATTTTTGTAAATCCAGTTGGTAGTTTTTAAGTTATGACATCTTGAAAATGCAGTGTTAACCGATGGAGACCATCCTGAGTGTGTAATGCTTTCAACCATTCTATGTGTAATGCAGAGACCAGGAAGTTTTAAAGCAAACAGTCTTGAATAATGGGGTAGTCCCCAGTATTCAAGACTGTTTGCTTTTAAACTTCCTGGTCTCTGCATTACAAGCAGGTGACTCCAAGCAGGTGGCAAAGCTTGCTAGAGCCTCTCAGTGCTGGGGAAAGAGAGGGAACTGCACTTCCCAGGGGACAGTGTGAGTGACTGGTCAGCCATGTTTTGAGAAGATGTGGTGGGGAGACGAGGAGAGCAAGGCCTATGGAAGGGAGAGAACTGAAGGTCATTCCGATCTGATCCCACACAGCAGGTGCCTCGGCTTGGGGCCCAGGGATGCCGAGATGGCTAAAAAACAGAGCTAGCTAATCCTGCAGTGATGTTTGGGGTCACTGATCTTTCCCCCTAAACCTTCCCAGAACCACAGAGCACATGGATTTCAGTGACAGCCCTTCCCCCTCCAAAAACATGGGGTGTCTGGGGGTGCAGCTCCAATGGGGCACCCCATTGGAGAAGCATGGTTGGGGATGTAGCACTGGAATTTGCCCGGGATGGTCCCAGATGCAGGAAGAGAGCAGAGGTATCCCAGAGGTAGGGACAGGAGGCTACAGGCAGGATGGAATCGAACTTCTTTCAGCGCTTCTCCCTCCGACATTACCAACCCCACTAAGGAACAAGGGGTAAGTATGTGCTCTGCGCTGATACAGTGGGTGTTCTGCAGGAGGGGGGGCAGGGAGATGCTGGGGTCCTGTGAAGAGCAGCAGCCCTGTGGGACAGAGTGGCAAGTGCAGTACTATTGTCATTCCAACATCCAATTAAGTGATTGTGAAATTATACAACATAGTTGCATCTTTGGGAGTACATAGGGAAGGCAAGAGTGTGCGAAATGATGAGGAAGGCATCAGATGCAGTAAGTGGATTGGTTTGAATGACAGGGAAAAATAGAAAGATTGTGCAGGGTTAAGTAAGTGGGTGGAATGACAGAAGGAATTAGAAATAGTTACAATAATAGGGTTCTGAGTGAAATAACTGATTCAAAAGACTGATGGGATATCTGAGGAAGCAGTCATATCATTTTACCCACTTGCCATAGCTGACTCCCTATCCTTTGATTCCCAATAGTCTCCCTCCCTGTTATTTCATTTCCTCTACTGGGTTTTTTTGTTTGTTTTTTTGTCATTCCACACACACACTTCTGTTCCGTATGACAAATACAGACAAACATTGTATTTCCCAGGCCTTTTAAGTTCTCTGTGAGGGGAGTGGGGGCTGCAGGGTTAGAGGGGCTTGGACCCAGGACTCCTTGGTTGTCTGTTACAAGGTTGAGATCAGGGGAGAGGAGAACAGGCTCGGAACCAGGACTATTGAGATGCCTTTGAAGGGAGTGCAACCTACTGGATTAGAGTGGGGTGGAGAGGCTGGAAGCCAGGGGTCCTGAGTTTTCTGTTACAGGGCTGGTACCAAGTATATTAGAGGTGGAGAAGGAGTGGGAGCCAGAACTCATAAATTCTTTCTTAAAGACCAAATGGAGGGTGTGACGTTTCAACTTATGCCCTCCTGTTCCTAACATCAGTATTGCCCCCAACCTGCAAAGAAGAAGAGGATTGGGGTTGAAAGACAAAGGCAAAGTGTGGGTGCATGGAGCCTAAGTTGTAAGTGAACACAGTATTTGAGACTGTAAAATGTCTTTATTTCTAACATGGCACGGAAGTTAAGGTGGGAGCCTTAACTTGCAATTTCCATGCTTTTAGCGCATGATTGAATATGCAAGAGCCTTAACTAGAGGTGTGCACCAAGGTCCCATGTTGATTTTTGTTTTTATTTTTATTATTTAAATCTGTCATTTTTGTTTTCATAAATATAAAAATTTCGTTTTCATTTTTGCTTTCGTTTTCAATTGGTTTCATTGGAAAACACATTTTCAGATGTAAAGTTTTTGGTTTTCATTATAGTTGACTGAAACTTGTAGAGATTATAATGACAATGGAAGGAATTACATGTACCAAATTTCAAAATGATTGGATAAGGTAATCCAATTTTATAAGCAGTTGAATTATATTATTTTGCAAAACTCTTCATATACATTCTTAGCTGTAACTTCTTTGAAGTACATTAAATATAGATGTAACTTGGCACATTTATACCCCTTCCAATGTCTACTACCTTTGCTAACTTTTAGACGGATTGGATAAAGGGTCTTGGTGGTATATGCAATTAACATGCAAATGTATGTCTGACTGTAAAAACTTTGTAGTATAACCAGTGTACATGAAGTTTGGCAGGGCTGTATATAATACTTTCACAATCATCTCTGCCAAATATAAGAAAGATGTGATAAAAAGTACTAATTATATATGCCTGCACAACATATGCAGAGAAGAAGCCTATGCCAGGGATTCTCTTACGTGTCACTGGGTGTTTTTATACACACATTTCTCCTGCATGTTTGCTGTTACATCCTGAAATTTCTGTGTGTCTAAATCACTCAGTCACCCAGATCTTAAACATCCAGATCTTTGAACTTCTGCGTAGAAATTCTCCCAGAACATTTGTGCATAAAATGTTCTCCTGGTAAACTGCATTGCTCCAGGCAGCTGTGGTCACTTGGTTTCCATGGAAGCCTGTCACGTCTACAGCTGTGGCTACTTTAGGCTGACTCAGGGAACTGTTTGTGTGAAAAATGCATCCAGGAACGGCCTGAGGGCAGTGTGTGTGTGAAAAATGCATCCAGAACTTACTTGTGGACTTGTAAGCCCAGAAGATTTAAAAATCCAGAACCTTCAGGTGTGTGTAAAAATGTCCACTGTGGTATAAGATTGGTTTGTGATGCCAATTGGCCAGCAGAAATGTCAACCAAATATCCTCAGAATGTGCTGTGACCATCCCAACATCTCCCCCACTTGTTACTGGGAAGTCAGAAGCATCTGTTTAGGAAAGAACCAATAGAGATGCTCTCATGTCCTCTGTCATAGTGCTGTAGGATGTGATTGTGATGATAATTTGTCAGCCTGAACATATAAACTATGTGTCCTGATTTCTGGGATGCTATCCCCAAAGTCCCAGTTATGTCCCTTCTATGCCCGTCTCAAGGCCGCCCCCTATGCCCGCCTCGAAGCCACTACTGATTGGTCCTGTAAAGCAAGCTGGAAACATGCAATAATTGGCCAGTTAATGTGTCTGTCAGTCTTTTGGGTTGCTCCCCATCCTTCCTCCTACAGTCTCACTCCCCCTGCCATGCCAAGTGCCTGCCTCTGACTGGCACTGCATGTGCTGCTATTTATCTGAATAAATATTTATTTACCTATTTGTCTTCAAGGGAACAACTTCAATTGCTTATAAAATTGGGTCCCTTTATCAAACCATCCTGTAGTTTTGCAGAGATGACAGGGTGGGTATACGATACATTCCTGCTAAATGTCTTATAAACAGGATGGAATATAAAAATGTTACATCTGTAAATATATTTTCAGATCCATCAGGATCCTTTATCCAACCATTATTAAAATTGGCAGAAGTGCTAATCTTGTTGAGGCACATAATATTCACATGCTTAATGCAAATTGGATGGAAGATAAAGAAGTTGTAGTCATGAATGTGTATGGAGTGTTTAGTAAAATCACAATATTCAATTGCTTCTAAAAATCAGTTTCCTTTATCTAATCTTTTTGAGTTTTGGTACACTTTGTGCCCTCTATTGGGGGTACAATACCCCCAAGTTTCATCAGAATTGAGTAAGAATAAAAAAAGGTATAGCCGGAAATAAGTTTTTAAATTCTTTCCCTTTATTTCAAAGACAAAAAGTCGTTTTCATTTATATTTTCATTATTATTATTTGTCATTTTCATTATTGCAATAAACATAATGAAAAGGACAATTTTCATTATTGTTAGTGTAATAACAAAAATGACAAGCACACCCCTAGCCTTAACTCGTCTTGTAAACTGGAGGGTTTTTGATTATGGGATTTTTATCTTTATATTTGAGAGTAATATGAGACTTTTGCCATATGAGCCATACTTGGGACATTTTGCACTACTGGTGGCATAGGCCTGGATAGGGGGGAGGTCAGAGGCCAGGACCAAAGACCCTATCACTAGTAATATCTCTGTAATGACTTGTCAAGCCAGGATTAGCACCTGGCATATATACAGGGTGCCTGTAGCTGGAGTTGGACATGGAAGGGGGAGGTGTTTTCTAATTCCCTATGTAATACCCAGTGCCTTAGAGGCTCTGGAGGCCCCCTGCTCTCAAGTTAATTGGAATCAATAAAAATTGCAACTTGTTTCAGCCATCTTATTATTGTTATTGCTACCTTTTTCCTCACTCTGAAGTTCTGTAAAAAGTAGACTCTCAAGGCTGGGCAATTCTGTCTTTCAGCTACCCTTCTCCATTCCCTAGGGCAATGGTTCTTAAACTGGAAGTCGGCTATGAGGTGTGGACTGGTAGGTACTAGTAGGGTGTGTGGGGAGTAGGGATGGGCGAACGCGGTTCAGAAGTTCAGAGTTCGGACCGAACTCGACCAATTTGGTTGACCGAACCAAACTTCCGAACCAAACTCGATTTTCGAACCGAACCGAATTTCTGAACTCGACTCTGCTCGCCCATCCCTAAAAGATAATATTCCATTTAGTTTAATGGGGTTTGCATTTCCGAACTTTGTTCGGGAGTTCTGACTGAACTCGAATAGTTTGGTCGACCAAACCAAACTTCTAAACAGAACCAAATTTCCGAACCGAATTTCCAAGTTCAGTTCTGTTCACCCATACCTAGCAGGGAGCACAGTTGAAAAACACTTAACTCAACTCTGACTCAACTAGGGTGAATTTAAAAACTGATGGGGTAACAAGGATGGGAAGAGAGAGGGAGAAGCAACAGGATGGTGGGAAGGTGGAGAGGGAGAGCTCAAGGCATATGTATGTGCGTGTAGTGGGGAGAAGGGCCTACACAGACAGACACAAAAGGAAGGGGGCACTTTAAGAAGTTTCAGAATCACTTACCTTGGGGAATTAGTTGTGTTGGAGCACCTTTCTTATGCCTTTCCTTCAGCACTGGGGACAGCTCCCAGCATAAGCCTGCTTTGCCACTTGCCAGAAATCCTGATTCTGTAGCGGTCTGTCCAGATTTCTAGGCATGCTGTTTTCCTAGTCAATGAAGGGGACAAGGCCAAGAGTGATAGGCAATGTAATCTTAAAGGGGTCTACACCTGCCCGATTACAACTCCATAATAAATGAAAGTCTTCTCTCAGAATATTCACAGCTCCTCTTGAGTTGAAATTAACTGAGAGTCCAGCACACTGGAAAAATCAAGCCATTTACTAAAATGGATAAACAGTAATTTAGGTGCTTCAACTGTGAGGATCCAGCTGTTAACACTTTTGCCATAATGTTTACACATTCCTATTTTTTCATTCTACTAAATATTCATTCTGCTTTAGCTGTTTGGCCACATTTAATATCATTCACGTTTTTAAAATATGGAAACTCTAATAGGAATAAAAGCTCCAAATTCCAGAAGAACAATTTTTGTGGTGGGCAAAGGACTTGGTTAAAAACATTTTTCTAAAATGGACTGTGGTATCTTGACATTTTATTTTTGGATAGCTAGAGATAGGGCAAGTTCATTAATCTTCACAGCTATGAAGAAATGAAATGTCATGTAGTGCAATGCATCCTTTATTGCTATTTCTGCACTGATCTTCCATAAGGGTCTTCATTAAAGATAAAAAGAAAGAAGAAGAAAAAAAGCTTAAATGGGATTTTAACAATTTAGAAGCATTATGCTCATGAATATTCTTCAAAATGTTTTCAAGATAGCCACAGTCTGTCTAGAAATCAAATTTGCTAGAAAAGTGTTTAGAATGCAGTAATTCCCTGGACACCCAGAAAGCAGTGCACTGGGATATGGAAATGCAATACTCGGTAGGACAATCACAATACAGAAGGACATGTCAATATTATATGTACCCTGGCTTGGAGAATCCAGAAAGTGGTGATGGTAGGGGGTGGCTTACTGTCCCCTTGAGAGATCACTCGTTGAGTTGGCAGGGTCATCCCTCCGCAGCACCCAAAGAAGGACAGGATTTGCAAGTGCCAGTAAGGGATTCATCCCTCCACCTGTCTCTTATACACATCTAGATGTGTATAAGAGACAGTTTCAGAGAGGAATTGGATGCCAGCCCCCAAACTGGTGCCAATCCATGGAGTACCCCGAGGCGGAGGTCGCCAGTGACAACCCCAGACATTTGGCGGAGAAGGTTGGATGTCTGGAGGTTTTATGAGAAGGGCGACGGAATTGCCATATCCAAGGTAAGGCACGGGGACTGGAACAACAGGGAATGGATTGCCTTATGACCTGTTAGGAATGGAAGTTCCCTGTAGAGAGAGATTGGCCACCCAGTCCACCCACTTGTGTAGACAGAATGCCAGCAGGGTTTGACAGACCATTGGTCTGACACAGTATGGCACTCCTTATGTTCCTATCTTTTTATGTTCTTTTTAGATCTGCCAGAAAAGATTCAGGAGGCAGAGAGAAGAGACCACATCAAAGCTCATTGCCCACATTGAAAAGCGGCATGGCAGGAGAGTGAGGCGGCAGGAGGACTCTGATGTGGCAGTGGAGCCTCAGCCTCAGCATCAGTGCCAGAAGGAAGGGGGGAAGGCAACCCAAAAACAACGGCATGTAAGCCCTTCCCCACCCTCCAGTCCTGATGTGGAGACTCCTGGGAGTCTTCTGCAGCCAAGGTCTTTCAGGCCGAGGTGGAGAAACCCATCCAGGACTACATGGCCAGTCTACAGCAGACAGCAGCCACCATGGAGAACCACCTGGTGGAACAGTTCCAGGCAGTCGAGGTGGAGAAAAAGAAGGTGGAGGAGTATGACCAGTACGTCTCCACCGAGATGGAACGCCTGGAACTGTACCACCAGGCGGTCTCCAGGTGGCATCGGGACGTGGAAGGGGCCATGGAGTTCACCATGGCACACAGCTACGAGATGGAAGGGGACCGGGTTGCCATCCCTCAGCCCTGTGCTGCACCCCAACGCCTTTTGCCTTTCCCCCAAGTCCTGGGGGACAGGCCCAGAGACTAATAGTTTCCTTTATAAGTTTCGTTTCAATGTTTGGTTTTGGTTTCCTAATGTTGTTGTTGTTGTTTGTTGTTATTGTTGTTATTTAAATCATTTTATTAAAAGGTGTTATATTTTTTGTTATGAGCTTCGTTTGCACTGTCCAATCTTTTATCCCTATGTGCTGAAGTTCTGGCTGGCAGGTGGCAGAATCTCACACAGCTTGTCGATCCCTACCAGCAGCATCTGGCTGGCTCCACATGTAGCGTAGTTCAGGTATTAACCCAAAGATGTTCCAGGCAGTATCAGAGTCTCAACTTGCAGTCAGGCACAGGCACGAGCAACGGCAGCACCCAGAATGGAATGACAGCCCCCCGTGACTGGAATGATGGTCTCAGAATCTCGTTTATGGTTCCTGGGGTGAGCGGGCATGACTGGCTGCTTCAGATACAGTGGAATGACAGCCAAAAGCCTATGGGAGTTGTATGATGTCCCTGGAATTAGTGCATGATTGGGCTCACTTCATTCAATCGCGCAATAAGTGTAGGTGGTAGCAGCAGGTACAGGAACTCACACAGGCAGGCAGGCAGGCACATATAATACGTTGTGTTATATTCCATCTCATTCTGGTAGGCTTGCTGCTAGATGTGGACATCGGGCACATGAGCACAGATGGGAGTTCTTCCTGTTTCTGGCAGATGGCAGCTTGAGCTGGCCAGTCTGGCATGAACACCAGCAGCAACCAGATGATGGTTCTTGGGACTGAATTGACTGCTTCAGGTACAGTGGAATGACAGCCCATGGGAGTTGAATTATGTCCCTAGAATTAGTGCTTGGTTGGGTACACTTCAATCAATCATGGAATAGGTGGTAGCAGGCCAGGTACAGGGAGTCACATAGGCAGGCACATATAATACATTGTGTGTTATTGTCCATCTCATTTTGGTAGGTTTGTTGCTGCATGTGGGCGTTGGGCATGAGTACAGATGAGATCTCTTGGTGGTTCTGGAAGGTGGCAGCTTAAGCTGGATGCACCTCTCCCCTTTTTTCTAGCAGTGAGGAGTCTCTCTCTCTCTGTGTCCATGTACTGCAGGTGACAGAATGTGCGGGAGCGTGTCTGTCTCTCCTTCTAGCAGTAGGGAGACTCTCTCTCTCTCTCTCTCTCTCTCTCTCTCTCTCTCTCTCCCCTGCTCTACCCCATGCCTGAACCGAACCGAATAGGACTGAACCGAACGTCCGAACCCGAACGCAGCGAACAAAGTGAACGGCTGAACCGAACCAAACGTCCGAACCTGAACCGTGATCTGTTCTCCCATCCCTACTTGTCCAGGGGCAACTCGGGGAATCCCAGCAGTGGAAGGTTGACCTTCAAGAAGATCAACTGCTCAATCAACTTGGCCTCCAGTCTGAGGCAGTGCGGGAAGCAATGTCCCCCACCACAGAGAACGCTCGCTCGCTGGGGACACTGGTTGGTGGGCATGACAATAATCCCCTGGCCACTTTGGACAGGGCCAGCCACACGTTGGTCTTGCCGTCCCAGTAGGCCAAGGGATTGCTGCTGGGATCGATGCATGGCTTCTTGTCCAGGTAGGTATCAACTGCTGCTTAGACGCCGTCATACAACCTCCCCCCCACCTATTTTTGGTTTTTATGATTGTATCTAGCCCTGTTTTAATATTTTATAATATTTATGATGATTTTTAATTGATTTTATTGTTTTTTTCATGTATGGAAGCCGCCCCGAGCTGCATGGCAGGAGGGGCGGGGTAAAAATTTATAAAATAAATAAATAAATAAATAAAATCATAACTGTCCCTGGGCAGCACCACCCCCACTGCCCTCAGCCACGCTGTCAGTCCCTGCCCTTTTGTGGACCACGTAGAGGAGGAGCTGCTGGCAGTAGGGGGGCTGCTGCTGCTCATCCTGCTGCTGCTGGTGCTGCTGCTACTACTTGGGCTGGGGGCAGGGATAGATCCTGATGGCTGAGATGGGTGGCTGCTCCCACTCCCACCATACCCTGGGGAATCCTGCTGCTGGTGCTGCTGGCAATACAAACTCTCCAGAGCCCGCTCTGCTTACCAGACCCTCCACACAAGATCATCCTTTCACATGGCATAGAGGGCTGACATGCGTGCCATGCTGCCCTTGACCCTGGGGTCCAGCATTGTTCCAACAACATATTCCCCTGCTGAAGAAACTTCTCAAATCTTGCTGTCAGGCCTGTCTTGAGCTTCAACGCCAACCCAACCACCTCATCCACCAACTCCTTGCCCATAGGGCCACAATCCTGCCCCTGCAGGATCTCCTCCAAAATCCCGTGGAGACTCTGGACTAGAGGGGTCACCTGGCTTATGGTGACTTTGGAGTAGCATATGGTCTCTGTCACCTCAGGGAACGGTCTGAGAACTAGGACCGTCTGTGCCAGGATCTCCCATTCTGGCCCATTGAAGCCTTGAGGTGCCTTGCTTTCCATGTCCAATTCCACCTGATGCAAGGTGGATTTCTGCTCCATAAGCCACTCAAGCATCAGGAAGGTGGAATTCCACTTCGTGGACATGTCCTACAAAAGCAGATGTCTTGGGGAGCCATGCTCAGCCTACTTGGCCCGGAGGATTTTGCTGCCCTTAACGCTGTGGTTAAAGAACCCCGCCAGCTTCCTCTCCCACTCTATCAGGGAACTAAGGGTGCCTGCCCCAATCCCCTTCTCCCCCAAGTCCAGAGCGTCCATGACCACCAGGTTGAGGGTGTGTGCTGAGCAAGGGATGCTGGTAAATTCCGCATTGTGGACAGCCCTCACTATATTGGATGCATTATCCCCACCACGGTGTTCAGGGCTGGCTTGAGGTTCCTAGAGGTGTGGAGGCAGTCCATGACTTCCACCTGGATCAGGGACCACCTATACCCTGCTTCAGGACCCCTCCTGCCACTGTCCAATGCCAACTCTGGGTCCTCCCACCAGGGTGCCGTCACTGCCTGATACATGTGTTGGGTGTTCTAGCTGGACCACAAGTCAGTTGTGAAATGGACAGTGGCACCCCCAGTCCCTGCCAGTGACAGCTGCTCCTTCACTCTGTCCTTCAAAGCCCTGTACAGGCCTGGCACCACCATACGGCTGAGGGCGATGTGGCATGGCAGCTTAAACTGCGGAGCCAGGAACGCCATCAGCCACCTAAAGTCTGTGTCCCTGACCATGGAGAAAGGCTGCCCGTTGAGCACAATCATCTCATCCAACAGGCGCATGGCTTTCTCTTGAAAGCCATGCCCCCCCCAGCTGCCGATGGTCTTGGTAGCTGCCCCCACACCAGCTCCTCCATGGTCGGCTGACACTGCTGCTTCTCCTGCTGCTGCCCCCTAGCAGCGATACTGTTCCTGCTGCTAGAGGAAGCCGCTGGAGTGGGGCGGTTGCCCGATGAAGGAGGACGAGTGGCTGCCTGGATTGGAAACCCGCTAGCGTCCACTGACCCAGCCTGCCTGCTTAGCAGAGCAGCACTGCGGCATGTTTTAAGGTGCCTGGACATGGCTGTTGTCCCTAGGAATGGGCAAACAGAACTGAGTTTGGAAATTTGGTTCGGTTTGGTTCAGTTTGGAAATTCGGTTCAGTTCAGAAGTTCGGTTCAGTTGACCGAACTATTCGAGTTTGGTCCGAACTCCGAACTTCCGAACAAAGTTTGGAAATTCCAACCATATTGAACTAAATAGAATATTATCTTTTAGGAATGGACAAACAGAGCCAAATTCAGAAATTTGGTTTGGTTTGGTTCGGTTAGAAAATCAAGTTCGGTTCGGAAGTTCGGTTCAGTCGACTGAACTGGTTGAGTTCGGTCCCAACTTCCGAACCGCGTTCACCCATCCCTAGTTGTCTCAAGGTTGGTGAGCACCTGCCCACGTTTCACCACCTTGCTGCACAAAGTGCACCGCATCTCCCGGGGATCATCCACCCGCACCACTTTAAAATGGTCCCAGACCAATGATTTTCTGCCCCCCGCTGCCTTCTGGCCCTCACCAGGTGACGCACTGCTGGGGGGGGCGGGAGTCAGACATGGTGGCACCTGAAGTGGCGAGACACCTTGTGGAGGGACAGCCACCAACTCATCAGCACCAGATATGGAGACCTCCTCCACAGAAATCTCTGCATCACTGTCCCTATCCCCAAATAGAGTGACAGATGCTGCTGGACTCCCCATGCAACGCCCACTCTGAGAAGCACACTCCCCCTGCCCCCTATAGCACTCTCCCCCTGCCCCCTATTTATATCTTTAAAATCACCTTCTATCATTCAGTTTACCACCAAGAAAGCTTCATTAAAGTGACTTGAGCTCCTTGTGTGAAATTTTATTGCTTCTCAAAAAAAGCAGTTTTTTGAACCATGGCAAGACAGCATCAAAGTGTAGTGAACTGAATTGTGCTGAAGCGTAAGTCGTCATCACAGCACACTCAATCTTTCTTAGCTGCTTATACCACCTCTTATGTGTTATTTATCATGTATGCTCCATGGACTTTACATTACAATCCTTATGTGCGCTGCTTCTGGCACAAAATCACAAAACTAAGTGCAACAGAGTAAACCAGAAACACAACATGTTATCTGCCCTTCCTCCTAGTTCATCAGTTTGTTAGTTAGTGTTCTTGAGCTACATAAAATGAAGGAAGCTGTGGGCTCTTTGCTGAAAGTGAACATCAGAATGGCTAAAACCATAGGTATTTGGGTCTTCTAGGCCACTCATCCATGCCCTGTAGAAGGAGTGGCATCTCCATCCCAAGCTGAAGGAGCAGGAATCACTTAGGTGATGGTTGGTAGACACTGACAAGCAGCCAAGCCAAAGTAGTGGATAGGTTAGGCCAGCAGCACTGTAATGAGAGTGTCATGCCCCTGTGTGTACATGGTGATGGACAGAATAATCAAAGGGTCTAACCTTGATTCACCCATACCTTTGCAGCATATTACCTTGCATGCCGTATAAGAGAATCAACTTGACAGGTCATGTAGCTTAACTGACCTGCCATGAATGAAGTTGCCAGTTCTCCAGCTGGACAATGTACAATGTCCAGCCATCTTCTGGAGACCTGCAAAGAGAAGAGAGAAGTGGCATGAATTGCACAAAGTATGGGACTCCCCCCCCTCCCCCCCTCCCCCCCCACACCAACTCACAAGAACAGGTTTCTCCCTACTACCAGACAACAGGGCTAGGAAGGATACAGGTGAGAGGAGGGGAGCTAGGATGGGCAATTTACCACCCTAGCAGAGGCAAAGGGTTAGAGGAGACTTGGCCAGAGAGAAAGAAGAAGGAATTGCACTAGCTGAGGGAAGAGCTTGAGTAGAAGCTTCTCAGGGTAACATCTCTCCCAGTTCAGGAAGCAGTAGTACTCTACTCATCATGGAGGCAAGACCCAGGCAATACAAACTGGGGCTGGCAGTAAAAGTCTGGTAGACTGACATTCAGAATTGTTCAGTTGATACATTTATTAGACCAATTTCTGTTGTTGTGTGTATGCAAGATTTCAGACCACAAAAAGTCCTTCATCAGGTGAGTCAGAAGTGCCTTGGGGACAGAGGTGA
Organism: Sphenodon punctatus; assembly: GCA_003113815.1. Taxonomy (NCBI): domain Eukaryota; kingdom Metazoa; phylum Chordata; class Lepidosauria; order Sphenodontia; family Sphenodontidae; genus Sphenodon; species Sphenodon punctatus. Next base: position 561,507 of record QEPC01002298.1, on the reverse strand, counting down.
GCCCCCACTTTCTGCTCCCAAGAGATGGTTCCACCCTCCCAGTGGCCACTGCCCACTGTACCTCTTCTTGAGGGTTAGGAGGGGCAAATAGGTGCACCCAACCTGCTTAAGAGATGTGTAAAGAAAGAAGGGGAGGGAGCCCAGAGAGGATGCTCTGGAGAAGGCCATCCAGGATATGGCAAGGAGAACAAGATGAGGGATTCCCCACTCCCAAGAAGAGGTTTCACTCTCCCAGTGCCCACTGAACCTCTTCTTGGAAGTGAGAGGGGGGCAATAGGTGCACCCAGGCTCCTTAAAAGACCTGTAAAGAAAGAAGGGGAGGGGGCCCAGAGAGGATGCTCCAGGGAAGACTCTCCTGGATGTGGCAAGGAGAACAGGCAAAGCCCTCCCCCCAGTCCCCAAGATGAGGTTCCAAACTCCCAGTGCCAACTGTACCACTTCTTGAGGCAGGGTTTGGGGGGAAATTAGGCACACCTAGCCTGCTTAAGAGACCTGTAAAGAAAGAAGAGGAGGGAGCCCAGAGAGACTGCTCTGAAGGTCCTCCAGGATGCAATGAGGAGACTGAAGCTAGGAGCCCCCTGTCCACAAGGATTGAGGACCAGAACTAATATATTTTCTACTATAAAATATTGCAGCATGGGTGCTGTATGACCAGTGTTTCAGTCTCAGCAAATTACTCCAGTATCCATTTATTTCAATATCTCTCTTCTCCAAAGAAGAAGAACTGAAATCATGTATCAAAATAAATTGGGACATAGGTGCACTTCTAATCAAAATGAAACATTTACAAACACTCTGACAATGACTGCACACATCATTGACTATGACTGCACACATCATTGTACACCATGGAAAAAAGCAGGTCCTTAAAATCAAATTGTGATGTCTCTGGAGCATGCAACACCAAAAACCACTTGTCAGAATATGTCTGTGTCCCAGATAAGCACCATCTACACTTAACAGAACTACTATATGACACAGAAAGCTTGTCTCTAAGTACATTACCCTCATCTTCTAAACAATTCAAAGTACACATAAGAAACTCACCAGCATCCTGTTGTTCAATCACAGATTACTGAGCTCCACACAGGGGAGAACTTGGGGCTGTCAGTGATAGAGAGAAGAAGCTTTCTCGCATCTCACACCCACCAAGAGCGATTGTGCAAGCTCCAGGGCTCAGTATGAGTGTCCCTGAGCCTGGCGTATTCATATGCACCTGGGCTGAAATCCTTGGTAGGGAGAGTCACTGAGGCAAGGGATGGGATTGCTGGTTGAACAGGGACTTTGAAGCACCAGTTGGAGAAAAGCAGTTACTTATACTAAAAGAGGATCATGCCACGAGTCAGTGCATAAAGATGCAGGTGTTAAGGATAACAGAGGATGACACCAAACACCAGTCAGGCATGGTAGCCCCAAGGACTTGTGGGGATTTAGATGTGTCTTCAGTCTGAGGGGGGAGGCTATGGAGTAAAGAGTCTGAAGTAGGGTTCTCCTGGAGGCTTGGGTTTAAGCCGCACACTTGCTGCAGGCTGCTGGCCCAGGCTGGAAAGCTACAGACATTGGACAAGTGTGGATGCTGAGATTATTCCAGGAAGAAACAGTCTCCTAGGCGATTTACAGGTGGGGACTGTCTTTTATATGCCCAGAAGGGGCACCTACCTATTGAACTGAAGGAACAAGGGTAGGAGAAGGTAGGAGAAGGCCTGGGTGACTATTGGTGGAGCAGGCTGGCTAAAAAGAGATGTCTGGAGGCTAGACTTGCCCAGACATGCCTAGATTTGTGACTAGAGAGTCTGGACTGTACTAGGGAACATTTGCAAAACTACTTACTCCAGGAACAGACCCTTGGTAAACAAACTAGATACCTGAATTGGGCTAGGACTTGTAAAAGGCTCTTTCTAGGGGTCATGGACTGTGGGCACAATCCAGAACTCATGCGTGTATGGTGTCCATGTGATTTCGTGAGGTTTGCGTACACNCGTGTATGGTGTCCATGTGATTTCGTGAGGTTTGCGTACACGCCACAGTCCCTGTAATGGGTGGGTGGGTGGGTGGGTGAGCGCATTGCATGCACATTGCACACATGCGCACATCTGCAGGATTTGGCATCAGCCCCAGTGTGTGTGTTGGGATATACAAGCTAATTCCCCAAGTGTATCACTAGTTCCCCCTACAGGGCCTAAGGTGATAACCTAGTTGCACTGGTGATGGCTATTTACACAACAATCCCTCACCCATGGCTGAGATGTAGCTGCCTCTGGGGTGGGGGCAGCAGTTTATACAGGGATCCCCTCACCTGGGACTGAGATGCAGCTGCCCCTAAGGTGCGAGTGACTGTTTACAAGGGGATCCCTTTCCCGAGGCTGAACTACAGCTGCCTGTGTGGCATGCAATGCCTTTCAGGAATGGACAAGAATTTATACTTTAATTTTATAACACTTGTACATCTAAGCCACTAGCCCCAGAATCTTCTCCCACAGAACCCAGGATTCTTGGCTCCCAGCCCCTCGTAGATAGTACAACCTGTGATCCAACTCACTAGACCTCATTCCCCTTCCACTGAAACCGGAATTTCTGACTCCAAGCTCCCTTGCTCTAACCCACAAGTCCCTGCTCCCCTCCCAGAGAACCCAGTAGTCCTGGCTCACTGACCCCTGCTCTAACCCACTAGCAACTGCTCCCCTCTCATTGAACCCAGGAGTCATTGCTACCTGCCTGCCAACTCTAAATTATTATCCCCTACTCCCCCCCCCCCGGCTCCCAGTTCCTCTGCTCTGTCCCACTAATCCCTATTCCCCTCCCATTGAATTGGGGAGTAGTGACTCCTAGACCCTCTGCTTTAACTCACTTGTCCCTACTCCCCTCCCATTAAACTTGTGCTGTACTGAATAGTGCTTCCAGGTACTTGGGCCGAATTCTGAAGTTCTGAGTAATTGGATTGGGTACTTGGCAGCACTTCAGCGCTGGTTCCAAAGTTTCAGGCTTTGGAATCAGAATTCTGGACTGCTGGAAAGTTTGGAACACTTCAGAGCTATTCGGAACACTTTGGAGCTATTCTCTCATCTTGGCAACGTTCTACCCAGAACAGTCAAAGCACTACCCAGAAAAGCAGGCTAGCAAGAGTTGGATAATATCTCCAGAAGGTAACCCCACAAAATCACAAACCAAAGTGCACCTGAGTGCAGAAATCAAAAAAATCCAACAACAGTCGTGTACCCACAGCATAGTCCATCATCAGCAGTTAGTGCACCAACTTTAATCATTATGCCAACCAAGCAGTGCACAAAAATGTAGGCTAGCAAGAGACATTCACTCAAGAAGAATACAACAACCCTGCAAAGCAGTCTGCAACTTCATTGAGAAATAAATCCCACCAAAAGTCAGCGAGCACAGGTCCCAGCAGCTGTCACAAAATTAAGAAATGAGACATTAACACCCCACACAGGCCCAGGGGCACTCTCTTAGCATGGCATTGGTACCGTTGCACTGGTAATTTGAACAGACAAAGCAAATTTAGAAACTGGAGCCAGGCAGAGAGATACCTCTGACCTTATGGTGCCAAGCACCAACTAAGCAGCAGGCAGGATGTGGCACCCAAGTATTATTTTTTTAAAGCTGCATGGCATGGTAAGGGTAAATGTAACCCCCACCCCCAGCATTAACCCTATGGACAGGACAGGACAGGCCAAACCATACCATTCCATGCCATGCCGTGCCATGCCATGTCAGGCCAGGCACCCTCTTCCCCTCCACAACCGATTACTTACAGTTTCAGTAGCACTGTAGCACGCAGTCAAATTCACCAAAGACAAGGGTCCAAATGGCTGCAGAAACGTTTATTTTGCCCTGCCAGTCAGTTCAAAAGCTGACCATCTGACTTGGCCAGCTAATCAAAATTGGACATCTGGTTTACCATCACTCAACTGTCCCCTCCCAAACCCCCCTCCTACGAAATATGATGCTAAGTTTCATTTCCAGAAGAAGCTCCACTACCAGCCCGCAATGCACACAGCGGCATCCAAAGTGTTTCGAAGAAGGGCCTTGGAATTTCGGACTTTGGACCAAATTGAATACTGTAATCTTTGGCAATTTCTGAAGTTTTCTGAAGACTGAGTTACAACCGTACATTAAACCCATGGGACCTGCCTCCCTTTGGACCCATGAGTCCTGCCTCCCATTGAATGCACAACAGAGTGTGTTGTGTTGTGGTTTTGGTAGAGCTGAAATGAGAATGCTTTGTGTTTTCATGAGAATCTTGTGAGATTCTCACAACTCCAGCAAGAGCTCGCCAGGGTTTTCAAGAATCTCGTGTGATTCTTGAAAATCTCCCAAATGCTCTCCACGTGCACTAAATGCCCACCACAGCCATTCTCCACATGTGAGCTCCCCAGTGATCATTTTACGCTTGTGCAGAGTGTTTTATGAGGCTTCTTGAAAATCTCACAAGATTCTCAAAAATCCCAAAATGCTCTGCACAAGCGCAAAATGGCTGCAATGGCTATTATGCACATGTGCGCCCCCCAGCAACCATTTTGCACATGCACAGAATGTTTTGGTGGTGTTTTTTGCAGCACAAAATAATCTTGTGAGAATGGCAGTGAGAAGGCCAATTCCCATGAGATTCACAACCAGGAGAATCTCACCGAGAAGCCCATTCTCTGAGTGATTCTTGCAGGGGTCGAACTCTCGCTTCACCCTTAGTTTTTGAAAAACTTTTTAAAAAATCTTTAAAACAAATAATTCAAAAGCTGCAAGGAGAAGAGCAATTAACATTAATCAAAGAAAGGACAATAGAGAGTTCCTGATCTATAGCATGGGAGAGGGTGATTTGAGCCTGCCTGGAGAAACCTGATTGGCACTTTCAGGGTGGGGAATTAAACTTACTGGGTGTAAACAGATGGATAGCAGTCCCAACAGTGCCCACAGATGCCCCAGTTATCCCCCAGATTCCCTGGCCCATTTGAAGGGCACCATCAGCTGTGCAACCCGAAGCAGACTGGAGAAGCTCTAAGGCAATCAAGCACGGTGGACTCCTCAAGATCCCAGCGCACGCCATGTGGAGCAGGCTGGTCAAACCGAGCGAAGGGGTCAAATGCAGCGCTGCTACTTGTTTGTTTGGGGAATCCCATGATACACCTCTGCACCTGTCCATCTGTCCATTGCCAGATTCATCAACATGGAGTTGCATGTGCCAGCCTAGAGTGTTGGGTGAGTCTAGGGGTGGGACTACCAGATCATCCAGTATCCGATACTGCCAGTATTTTGGTGTACTGCCAGTATCGGATTAACCCGGTAATCTGGCCCATTTACCGGATTCCCCCCATACCGGATTTTTTACATTGCGGCCATTCAAATGAATGGCCACAATGTTAAAAAAAACACCAAAAAATCCCAAACACTTTCCCTCCCTGAGTCCATGCTGTGCGGGTGGAAGGGGGGACACCTCCACCCACCCTGCCCAGCCTGGATTTAAACAACAACAAAAATTTCGCCTAAGTCCCTAGTGCGGCCTCCGGGACGCCGCCAGCGACCCAGAGCCAGCACCAGCAGCAGCCAGCCGGTAAGTAAGTACCGGTACTGTACTGATCCCTGGGGTGGGGGGTGGTTTAACACCCCCCACCCCAGGGATCACCCTACCTGCCCACCCAGGGATCGCCTACCTTGAGCTCTGGGCGGAGGCAGTCCAGAGGCTTCAGCGCTGGTTGTGGCTGCCGGTTTCAGAACGCTACTAGGCCTTCTGGGGAACTTCCAGAAGTTCTCCGGAAGGCCTAGTAGCGTGCTGAAGTCGGCAGTCACAGCCAGCGCTGAAGCCCCCGGACCGCTGCTGCTGCCACCCGTAGCTCAAGGTAGGTGATCCCAGGGTGGGAAGGTAGGGTAGCCCACACTAGGGGACTTAGGGGAAATTTTTGTTGTTGTTTAAATCCAGGCTGGGCAGGGTGTGTGGGGGTGTGTGTCCCCCCTTCCACCTGCACAGTCTGGGAGGGGGAGGGGGGAGGCTTTTGTTTTTTTCCATTTATTTCAATGGGGACAGTTCCCCATTGAAATCAATGTAAAAGATCCGGTACCGGTAAACCGGTATAAATCCGGTAAGCCGTTTTTTTTAAATACGGGAACCGGTAAAACCTGTACCCTTTATTTGCCCTGATGTCCCACCCCTAGTGAGTACCCTCAACTCAATGGTGCGGGGGGTGGGGGGAGGGCTGTGCGGGCAGACCACAGGCAGCAGACACTGCCAGTCCATCTGATTTGGCTCTCGGAGAACTGGTAACTGACGGGTCCCCAGAGCAGCTCTGGGCTCCTGTGGGCTCCCTGTCCATCTGAAAACACCCACTGTCCCCATTGATGGCTTGCAAATTGTTCTCCTTCATTTCTCCTTTTCTGTTGGTGAGACTTAACAGCAGGTTTCAGTTTCTCTTCCATGTGCGCAACCCAGGCAATTCCCAAGTGGATCTGTAACATGGTCCAAGGATGGAGAGAGAGAGAGGGAGAAATAGAGAGAGAGTGCGAGTGGCCATTAGAAAGAGTGAATATGTGCATGATTTGCATTATGATCACATGCACAGTCGCTACTGCAAAGTATCCTAATTTTTAAAAACTACACCACCAATTTTGAAAATGAAAACAGAAGTGAGGACTAAAATGCACAGTTTAATTTGTGGTACTTGCACACCTCCAAAAATAAGTTAAAATAGATTTGTCCAGTCAATAGGAAAGCCTCGCAAAAGAGAGAGAAAAAATTGTCAAACATCTGTAATGTATTTGTTTTTAATACAAATTTGCTAATTAACTGCTTTAAACTGTGGATAGTTTGTAAGCCTTCGCCAAGGGATCCACCCTAGAAAATCACAAGCTGATAGGATATATCATCTCAGTTTTATAACAAGTCGAATGTTTGTGATTTTACCAGAGTGTGCAAGATGCCTTAACTATAGAGCTGAACCCATGGCTCTGTAATACCCTCCCCCCCTGCCCCCCAAAGTGATGCAAGGGGGAGAAAACTGCCTGAGGAGGAAAGAAATGGCACTGACTGAAGTGAGTTGGATTAGGTAAAACCAGACCATGCAGTGCTCACATAAGCTTTTCTCTCAAGGATACATATGCTACACCTTGAATTAATCATGTCAGGTATGGTTTACACAATTCAGGAAGAGATAATAATGACAATGGCTTGCACTGGACTATCAACACTTGAACTAATACAATGGTTTTTCTGAGGCCACCAGACCATCTAGGTCTCCCAAGCAGTTAATCCTTATGCATTAAACATCTCTGCCACTCTGACCTCCGCAATGTGGGTATTGTTCATTCAGTGCATAAGCATCAAAGATATTTGATAGCTATTAATAGAAATCAGTATTAGAGCTGAATTGTATATTTGTGGCAAACAGGGTATTCAACAAATAAACCTTCTTTGGTTTGGGTCCAACAAATCAGATACAACTGGCCGGAGCAAGGTCACCGAGGACCCAATGACAGCAACGTGAGCCGTGCATCGCAGCCTCTCCCATCCGTCGCGAGGACTCTCCCACCCCACCCGCAAGTCTGGTATCCCTTCCGCTGCTGTGATGATTACCACCACTGGAATGTTGTCCTGTATCTCTCTCCCACACTCTCTCACCCTCCATCTCTGCTCTCCTTCTCACACTCCTGCTGTCTCCCCTGCTTCTCCCTCTTCCTCCTCCAACACTCTTTCTCCAACCTCCCAGCCCCTTGTTCTCCCGCCTTGCCTATTCCCCCTCCCCCCCACCCTCCCTTACCCATTCCATGTAAATCCCATCCCTCCACATCCCCCAACCTCATCCATATTCCCTGCCTTCCCCTTGATCAACTCCCCTTCTCCTGCTCCCTCTGGAACTGACACTCTGCTGTTGCCAAAGCCCCGTTCATTCACGACCTCTTCCTTTCTCACCACTTTCAACTCCTTGCACTTACAGAAAACTGAATCTCTCCCACTGACTCTGTTACCCCCGCCAACCTCTCCTTGGGAGGCCTTTTGTTCTCTCACCAATCGCGCCCTGAGGGCTGGCGTGGTGGCGTGGGCCTTCTCCTTACCAACTCCTGGCGATTCCAGCCCATCTCCCCTGCCTCTCCTTCCCTTCCTTCAAGGCTCACTCTGTGCATCTCTACTCCCCCCTTTGCCTTCAGGTCACTGTCATTTACCGCCCCCCTGGCCCTCTATCCTCTTTTCTCCCAGATTTTGAATCTTGACTTACCTTCTTCCTCTCTGATGATACCCCCGCTCTCATTTTTGGAGACTTCAACATCCATGTTGACACACCTTTCCAGTCCTCTATCTCCCGCTTTCTGTCCCTAACCTCCACTTTGATCTCCGCCTCTGGATTGATTCTGCCACCCACACCGACGGTCACTCTCTCGACCTCATCTTCTCCAGAAACTGTCCTGTTGCTGACCTCTACTTTGACCTTTGTCCCATGTCCGACCATCACCTCGCTTCCTTAAACCTCCCCCACCAACCCCCATCTTCTTCCCCAGCACCACATCCCTTCTGTGATCTTCAGGCTATTACCCCTTTAGACTTTGCTTCCTTCCTCTCCCCCCTCCTCCCTCCTGTCTTCTCCTCCTCTTCCCCTGACACTGCCATCTCTTCCCTCAATGCCTCTCTCACCACGACACCTTGACTGCCTTGCCCCCCTCTACTCCCACCCTGTTTGGCCCCCAAACCTCCATCCCTGGCTCATCCCTACTATCCGCTAACTCTGCTCCTGCACCCGGGCTGCTGAACACCTCTGGGGCAAATCCAGCTCCCTCCCTGACTTCCTCCACTATAAATTCTCTCTCACCTCCCTCTCTTCTGCTATCTCCCTGGCAAGGCAACACTACTATGACTCCCAGATTGAATCATACTTTCGTGAACCTCGTTGCCTTTTCTCCACCTTTGACTCCCTTCTCAAGCCCCCCTGCCCCCGCTCTGCTCAGGATCTCATGTCATGTCAGGATCTCCCACATGGGAGGACATACCCTCGACCTGATCTTTGGCTCTGGCCTTGAGGCGGGGGGTCCGGTTGTGGGGG
>QEPC01002298.1:536324-547274 GCA_003113815.1 Sphenodon punctatus | reverse complement strand
TAAGGTTCACTGGACTCAATGGTCAGCATGTATAGATTGGTTCACTGAAGCTTCCAAAAGAGAGCATGAACCTGAAATTAGGGCTTTATTGAACTCTCATGAGAAATTAGAAACACAACTGTCTTTGTATTTTCATTTTGGCTTACCTGAGGGCACTTATGAAGAAGCTCCTGAAAATTTATTGGATTTTTATAGCCCGGTGTCCCTGGGCCCACTGCAGCAGCCCCGGGGGGGCTCAGGCTGAGCAGTTGCTGCCTTTGCCAGCATCTGTGCAGGCAGCTCCTCTTCCTGGTGGCTCAAGCAGAGTCGATGTCTCTGAGTCTGTGCTTGGGTCTGTTCCAGCAGCATCCGCTACTTTGCGGATGCAGACAAGCACTCCACTGAGTTTTGATTCTGCTGATTCTGCCATGGGTTCGGCTATTTTTAGTCCCTTGACAGGCCGCACTAGGGCTGCTCAGGATAGAAAAGTTTTCCTTTCTCCGCTCAGGCAAGACCTGGGGGAAGCAAATGAGAAATTGGAACAAGTCCATGTTCCTTGGACACCCACTGAGCTGAATAAGTTGGTGAAAGAAATTTCTGACATTGGGGAGGAATTCAAGGATGAATCTCAGTCTGTCATGCGCTGCTATGAACTTACTTGGACTGATTTGATTCAATTCTTGGGGGCTGATTTTGGTACCCAAGCTGTGGGCACCATTACTGGCCCTGGCACAGCTCAGGGGGGAGAAAGGCCCTTACTTCACTGATAGAAGCTATATTGGAGGTTTGCCCCCCGTCGCAGAGTAGTGGTCCTGTTTTGGGCTGCCCTGGTTTTAATTGGGTTCATCATGGTAATAACTTTGTTTTTAATTTTGCCTGTGTTTACAGCAATTAAATGAGAAATTGGGAGAACTTTCACTAACTCAGATTCAAAGAAAAGCATGCTGCTATTTTGTCCTGGTCAGGGTATATTACTGGGGGGGAAAGAGGNGCCTTCAGGTCACTGTCATTTACCGCCCCCCTGGCCCTCTATCCTCTTTTCTCCCAGATTTTGAATCTTGACTTACCTTCTTCCTCTCTGATGATACCCCCGCTCTCATTTTTGGAGACTTCAACATCCATGTTGACACACCTTTCCAGTCCTCTATCTCCCGCTTTCTGTCCCTAACCTCCACTTTGATCTCCGCCTCTGGATTGATTCTGCCACCCACACCGACGGTCACTCTCTCGACCTCATCTTCTCCAGAAACTGTCCTGTTGCTGACCTCTACTTTGACCTTTGTCCCATGTCCGACCATCACCTCGCTTCCTTAAACCTCCCCCACCAACCCCCATCTTCTTCCCCAGCACCACATCCCTTCTGTGATCTTCAGGCTATTACCCCTTTAGACTTTGCTTCCTTCCTCTCCCCCCTCCTCCCTCCTGTCTTCTCCTCCTCTTCCCCTGACACTGCCATCTCTTCCCTCAATGCCTCTCTCACCACGACACCTTGACTGCCTTGCCCCCCTCTACTCCCACCCTGTTTGGCCCCCAAACCTCCATCCCTGGCTCATCCCTACTATCCGCTAACTCTGCTCCTGCACCCGGGCTGCTGAACACCTCTGGGGCAAATCCAGCTCCCTCCCTGACTTCCTCCACTATAAATTCTCTCTCACCTCCCTCTCTTCTGCTATCTCCCTGGCAAGGCAACACTACTATGACTCCCAGATTGAATCATACTTTCGTGAACCTCGTTGCCTTTTCTCCACCTTTGACTCCCTTCTCAAGCCCCCCTGCCCCCCTGCCCCCGCTCTGCTCAGGATCTCATGTCATGTCAGGATCTCCCACATGGGAGGACATACCCTCGACCTGATCTTTGGCTCTGGCCTTGAGGCGGGGGGTCCGGTTGTGGGGGAGGTGACATCGGTGCCCTTGTCTTGGATGGACCATTATCTCCTTCAGGCCGGTCTTCTAGCGTGCCCCCTCCAGAAGGGGAAGGGACCAGTTAGGATGGTCCGCCCTCGGAGGCTGATGGAACCCCAGCGGTTCNGTGTTTAAATTAAAAAAAGGAAGGGATTGTGGAGGAATTTTTATATTAAGACCTTATGAACATAAGAACCATACAGAACCAGAATAAGCAAGAGAGCATAAGATGGAAGATGAATGAATGCTGGGTAGGGAAAAAGAAGCAGTCTCTTTTAAATGAACTTTGCCTGCTTAACAAAAGCTAATTACCTTGGCAATTTAGGCTGAGAACAGTTTCACACTGCTCTTTTTACAAGTAAATAAGAGATAGATAACCTTGCAGCTGCATAGACTAATTGAATTATTTAGACTTCTTAGGATAGCCATATTGTTTTGAGAGCATACTTGCTGACTATGTAAACAATTACTGTAGCCTTTCACTTTGTATGATGTTATTTTTGATTGACACCCTGTATCTATCTGTTTGAACTGGTATCTATATAATACCTATGTAATTTCTGCTCTGGCAGACCAACCTGGAGATTTGCATGTTCTCCAGGTTTTGCTCTCCCTCATTTGCGCTTTGAGATTAATAAAGAACTCTGACAGATTTTCACCAGCAGCTTGTGAGTATGGAATTTTCTTCTACACAGGTACACAGCTGATGCTATACAAGTGCTTATAATAATAATAATAATAATAATAATAATAATAATAATAACAATAATAATTAATTAAGTAATTAATTAATTAATTGATTACTTAATTAATCAATCAATTAATAAATCAATTAATTGATTACTTAATTAATTAATTAATTAATACATAACTGCTACTCATTCCTGTTTCATCAGCTATCTGTTTCAGATATCCTGGTTTGGATTCTTTTATTTTGGTATATCAGTGGAGTTGGGTCAGTCATTTCATATTTCCGTTATCCTTTTTGACAGCATTAGTGCTATCACACATGCACAGTCACTGATGAAGTAACCAAAATACCAAAATGAAGGAACTGAAATAACTGACCTGAAATAAGCGAAATGCTGAAATAAAACAAGTAACTAAGGGTGTTTTCAGATGTTACGGGGCTGCTTGGCCCCGTACCAAAAACAACCAAATCATCCCCCGCTGGAATGACCCCATCACACTGTATCAGACATGCCAGGGGATCCAGGCGGGGAATCTGGGAGGGGGCGGGGCTGCACGGTGCAACGTGCGGCCGCAAGGCCCCGCTCCTCCACGCTTCCCATCGCCCACCCTCTGGGGAGACTGGCGGGCAGGAGGGCCAATGCGGCTTCAGCGTCTGGCTGAAATCACCATGGTCTGGGATCCCGCCGGTGATCCCGCTGGGGCCGTGGCACCCGACCAGATGTGATTATTTTTTTTGGTCCCTGCCGGGGATCACTTTCACCACGCTTCCCGGGAAATTCCCATGGCTAGCCCGGGAAGCATGGTTGAAAATGACCCCGTGTGGGTATTGACCATGGCGAACATCTGGTGGTCGCCAAACAGACATTCGAGACACAGTGACCACAGGTGGGTATTCACCGTGGTTCACTGTGATCTCATAACTTCTGAAAATACCCTAAATCAGACTACCTGAATAAATCTTTATGCAAATATTGATTTCAGGTCTGGATACTCCTGAGAGTTGGATCAGAGTCATTTGACCCTGTTGATTTTGCTAGATCTCTCAGCTCCATTCAGTACCATTGATCATGAGTTGCTGGTGACTCGGCTTTGGGACAGGACAGGGATGAGCATGACTGTTCTTGAATGGTTCCACTCCTCCTGGCTGGTAAAACCCAGTGTGTGGTGCTGGGTGATTATTCATCTTCTCCCCAGGGCCTCATGTGTGGAGTCCAACAGGGTTCCATCTTTTCCCTTCTCTTGTTCAATGTAATATGCAGCCTTTGGGGGAGGTTGTTAGAGAGTTTGACATAAGCTGTCATCAGTATGCTGCTGACACCCAACTATATCTCTCATTTTCATTAGACCCAGGTTCGGCAGTCTTAGTACTTACCTGATGTTTATCAGCTGTGGGGGACTGGATGAGGGTGAACTGTTTGAAGTTAAATCCTGAATAGATGGAGGTGATGGTTGTGGGGAAAGCCAAGGAAGTGATGGCTGCTATCATTGATGGGGTCCATCCTCCACTGGTATCCAAGGTCCATGGTCTGGGGGTGCTCCTTGATCCACAGTTCTGCCTGGAGGTCCAGGTGGCAGCTGTGGTGAAGGGTGCATTTTGCCAGTTATTATTATTATTATTATTATTATTATTAACAAACATTTATATAGCGCCAGCAGTGTCCCTGGCACTTTACAAAGTAATAAAACAGACACGGTCCCTACCCCTAAGGTTTACAAACTGAGAGACAGGAGCTGGGGGAGAGACTTAGGAGGAGACAGGATCTGGGGGAGTGCCCTGCGTGGCAGTGGAGGGCACTGCCAGGAGGTGACGCTGAGCCACTGAAGCCTGTTGCCCTAAATCAGGCCTGCTGAGTTTGGGTCGTGGTGATGTGCTCAGGCTACTGCTGCTGTCTGTTGCCACTCCCCTGGCACGGCTNGGAGGAAGCTCGCCTGGCCCCAAGCCTTTTGACATTTCGGCGGAACTGTAAGACCTGGCTGTTTGCCCAGGCCTTTGGGAGGGAGGGTGGGGGGGTGATTTTAATCCCCCGCCCATTTATCTATTTATTACTGTTTTCTAGCCCTGTTTTTTGATGTATTTTATATTTATATTTTAATTGAATTTTAATTGTTTTTATTATTGTTGTTAGCCACCCCGAGCTGCATTGCAGGAGGGGGCGGGATATAAATCTGAAAAATAAATAATAAAAATAAAATAAATAAATTATTCACCTCAAAGATTGACAAGATCCACCAGGACATTGCTTCCCACCCGTCTCCTCTCCCCTCTCCCTCTCCACCTCTCCCCCACTTTCCTCTCCTCCTTCCCTCCTGCCTCCCTTGAGGCAATCTCCTCCCTGCTCTCTTCTTCCAACCCCTCCACCTGCCCTCTCGACCCAATCCCCTCCTGTCTCCTCACCTCCATTGCTCACACTGTTACCCTGCCTTCTACATGTAATTAATCTCTCCCTCTCCACTGGCTCCTTCCCCTCCACCTTCAAGAATGCCACCGTCTCTCCCATCCTCAAAAAGTCCACCCTCAACTCCTCTGACCCCTCTCATTACCAGCTGGTCTCCCTGCTACCCTTCGCCTCTAAGCTTCTGGAATATGTTGTCTACTCCCGCTGTCTGGAACTCCAGTCTCTACCAACTCCACCCTGGAGCCTCTCCAATCTAGCTTCCACCCCCGTCACTCCACTGAAACTGCCCTACCAAGATGACCAATGATCTGCTTATTGCTAAATCTAAGCACCTCTACTCCATTCTTGTCCTCCTTGATCTCTCCGCTGCCTTTGACACTGTCGACCATCCACTCCTACTGAACTCTCTTCACTCCCTGGGCTTCTGTGGCTCTTTCCTTGACTGGTTCTCCTTCTACCTTTCTGACCACTCCTTCAATGTGTGTCTTCCCAATTCCACCTCCTCCTCCCTCCCCCTCTTGGTAGGGGTTCCCCAAAGCTCTTTCCTGGGCCCTCTCCTCTTCTCTATCTACACCCTGTCCCTGGGCAAACTCATTGCCTCCCCCGGCTTCCAATATCACCTTTACGCTGACGACACTCAACTCTGTCTCTCCACCCCCTCTCTTTCCCCTTCCGTCCAAGCTTGCCTCATCAACTGTTTCTCTGATATCTCCGCCTGGATGTCCCAACACCAACTCAAGAACAACATGGCAAAGACTGAACTCCTTATATTTCCTCCCTTCCCTTTCTCCCCCTCTTCTCTATCCATCCTTATTGATGGTGTCACCATTCGTCCTGTTCCCCAAGCCTGTAGCTTGGGATTCATCTTCGATACTCACCTCTCCTTTAAACCTTACATCAACTCTGTTGCCAAGTCCTGTCATTTTCCCCTCTATAACATTGCTCGAATTTGCCCCTTTCTCTCTGTCTCCTCAGCCAAAATTCTTGTTCATGCTATGGTCATCTCCTGCCTTGACTACTGCAACCTCCTCCTTCCTGGTCTCCCCCACCCTTATCTGTCCTTCTTTATCCCCTTCCCAAACTCCGCTGCTAGGGTCATCCTCTCGGCCCATTGCTTTGTCCACATGCAGCCTCTCCTCTCCTCACTTCACTGGCTCCCCCTCCCCCAATGCATCCTTCACAAACTCCTAGTATTTACTTACAAAGCCCTTCACAGCCTGACTCCCCCTTACCTCTCAGCCCTTATCTCCTTACACACTCCTGAACACACTCTCCGCTCCTCCTCTGTCCCCTCTGTTGCTTTCTCTCATCTCCCCTGCTCCCCTAACCAACTTCACCCCTTCTCCCTTGCTCCCCCCTATGCCTTGAACTCACTCCCTGCCCACATCCGCCTTGACCCCTCCCTCTGCTCCTTCAAATCCCTCCTCAAAACCCACCTCTTCCTCTCTGCCTTTCCCAACGCTTTCTAGAACTTTCCTCTCAACATTTACAGTCTGTCCTCTCCGCAGACTCCTGCCAACTGCAACCAAGCTAAGCAGGTGCACCTGAGACTTCGCATCCGCTTGAATGTTTTGTCCCTTGTCCCTCCCTATGTCCCCTCTCCTTGTCTCCCTGCTCTGTGTCTATTAGATTGTAAGCTGTAGGCAGGGACTGCGTCCATCTCATTGTTCTGTAAAGTGCCAGGTGTGGAGGAATTTTTATATTAAGACCTTATGAACATAAGAACCATACAGAACCAGAATAAGCAAGAGAGCACAAGATGGAAGACAGATGAATGCTGGGTAGGGAAAAAGAAGCAGTCTCTTTTAAATGAACTTTGCCTGNGGGTAAAATAAAAAACTAACACCTAAATCTATCTAATCTAATCTAAATAAATGATAATATGGAGGTAGATGGGTTGGATGGGTGAAATAGCAGGAGGATGGCAATGGATTGAGGAGAACAAAACTGCTGGGAGAGGGAGCCTTCTGAAACGCCTGCTGTTCAGGAACAGTGACTAGCTCAGAAGGTGTTTTCAGGGGGAGGGCAATGAGTTTTGTTACTTGCTGTGCCCGCCTCACTGCAAGCCCCATTGGCTCCATGCAGTCTAGCCTGTGGCAAATCGCAGACTGTGAAGCCAGTGGTCTGAGGAGAAAAGGGGTGGTGATTGGGCACGCTGGCTGCTACTCCAAGCCTCTCCACCCCTGGTGCCTGGAAGTTTACTCCTCAGCTGACCTCCCCCTCCCTATGCCTGCCTGTGTCAAGCAGTGGGTCACGAACTGGCTGTGGTCACATTTCTCCCGCCCGAACAACCAGAATATGATCCGAACTGACTGAACTGTTCGGTCATTTCAGAGTTCGGAATCAGGTTCGGGTCAGTCGGTTCGGGTTCAAGTTCAGTCATCCGAACAGGCCGAGTTCAGTTGGAACTCTGAACTTTTGAGCCGCATTTGTCCATCCCTAGTAAAGACATTGTACATTCTCACATATTGTGCTCACTTATAGTTAGTCTCCATGCACCCACACTTTGCCTTCATCTTTCAGCCCCAATCCTCTTCCTCTTTGCTGGTTGGGGGCAACACTGAAGCTGGGGACAGAAGGGCTGTCTATGACTCACAACCCTCTTACCCACTAGTCTCCACTGCCCTCCCAGAGCACAGTGAAGCTGGGTAGAGTCATATACAAATGTTTAAAGTTGGGTATGTATTGAAATTAATAAAATGGAATGGCCATTGGAAGGAATGGAGGCAACAGCAGTGCCAATTTCTAAATAAATAGTATTGTCATCCCAACATCCAATTAAGTGATTGTGAAATACAGCACAGTTGCATCTTTGGGAGTACATAGGAAAGGCAAGAGGGTGTGAAATGATGAGGAAGGCACCAGATGCAGTAAGTGGAATGGTTGGGATGATAGGGAAAAATAAAAAGAGTGTGCAGGATTAAGTAAGTGGGTGGAATAACAGGATTAATTAGAAATAGTTACAATAAAAAGGTTCTGAGTGAAATAACTGATTCAGAAGATTGATGGGATACCAGGGGGAGCAGTCCTATCATTTTACCCACTTACCATAGCTGACTCCCTATCTTTGACTCCCAGTAGCCTCCCTCCCTGTTATTCCATTTCCTTGCCTAGTTTTTTTTTTTTTTGTCATTCCACACACACATTTCTGTTCCATACGACACATACAGACAAACATTGTATTTCCCAGGATTTTTGAGTTCTCTGTGAGGGGAGTGGGGGCTACAGGGTTGGAGGGGTGACTTGGACCCAGGAATCCTTGGTTGTCTGTTACAAGGTTGAGAGCAGGGGAGAGGAGAACAGGTTCAGAACCAGGACTATTGAGTTTCCTGCAAAGGGAGTGTAGCCTACTGGATTAGAAGTGGGTGGAGATGCTGGAAACCAGAAGTCCTGAGTTCTCTGTTACAGGACTGGGACCAAATAGATTTGAGGAGGAGAAGAGGTGTAAGCCAGAACTCCTAAGTTCTTTCTTTCTTAAAGAGAAAACTGAGGGGGTGAGGGGCCAGCTCATGCCCTACTGTCCTCAGCTTCAGTGTTGCCCCAACCTGCAGAGGAAGAGGATTGTTTCTGAAAGATGAATACAAAGTATGAGTGTATGGAGCCTAAGTTGTAAGTGAGCACAATATGTTAGATTGTACAATGTCGTTACTACTAACATGGCACGGACTTTAAGGCAGGAACCTTAACTTGCAATTTCCAAGCTTTTAGTGTCTGATTCAATTTACAAGAGCCTTAACACTTCTTGTAAAGTGGAGGGTTTTTTATTTTGGAATCTATAATTTCGCCAATTACATCTGGTGCGATGGCCGTATTTCTCAGACTTGGATTTGGCCACCATCATCCATGCTTTTGTTACCTCTTGATTGGACTACTGCAATGCATTTTACGTGGGGCTGCCCCTGACAATGATCTGGAGGTTGCAGCTGGTGCAGAATGCGGCAGCCCATCTCCTGATGGGGACGGGCCACCGTGAGCACATTACACCGGTGCTCCATACTCTTCACTGGCTTCCTATTGTCTTCCAGGCCCAATTCAAATTGCTGCTTATGACCTACAAAGCCCTAAATGGTTTGGGTCCTGGTTACCTGAGAGACAGCCTCAGACCTCGGGTTATTTAATGGCCCCTACCTGGGCCACACAGCTTGAAGTTCCCCAGGTACACCGGGTGGTGACTGCGGAAAGGGTGCTCTTGGGGGCCGCACCTCGGCTGTGAAACTCCCTCCCATTGGAGGCCCATTTGTTCCCGGACCTCCACTCTTTCCGTAGATGTTGTGTTCCGAAGATTTTTAGTGCCAACAGCATCAGAGTTCTGTAAATGCAACCTGATGCATCAAGCGCTAACACAGAACAAGATTCAAACAGCCTGGCCCTACAACATAAAGGGTTGCAGTGCCCTCCACAGAGCTTCCATGATTGGTTCTGGGAGGCAGGAGGCATTGAGCAATCACAATGTGACATGCAAATGCCTGAGACCTGCTTGCGCTGCTCATTGGCCAGAGATTACATCCATCAGGTCCTCCCCCTCCCATCACAGGCCCAGTTCAAGAGTTCAACACTGTTTATGGTTCCGAGATGTCTGCTCCCTCCTCCCCTCTTCACATTTCCCTCCAAAAAACATTTACCAGGCAATATTGAAATCAGTAATGACTATTCCAATAACGATAATGAAAACAAATAATGTTGTTATTGTTATCTATATAACAAAAATGAAGTGCATACCCCAAGGTCCTGATTGGGGCTGTGTCATGGCAGGCCACAACAAAGGTAGGGCTGCACCGAATAGGCCTTTTGGGAACTTGTACCAGGTTCTGAAGTTACGAGTACCTGGTCCAGGTACTCTGCTGTACTTTAGAATGTTTTCCGAGGACCCAGAATTCAGAACTCAGAACTTCTGAACTTTTTCCTTTAACTATTTTAAAGTGCACCCACTTTAAAATAATTATGCCAAGCAGTTCCCAGAAAAGCAGGCTAGCAAGAGTGAGACAATCACTTAAGAAGACAAACTCAAGCAGTGCAACTGCCTGCAGAAAGTAAAAAAAAAAAGCAAAAAAAAAGCCAGCAGGACCCACAGCATGGCCCACCATCAGCAGTGCACCCACTTTAAAATAATTATGCCAACCAAGCAGTGCCCAGAAAAGCAGGCTAACAAGAGTGGGACTATCGCTCAAGAAGGCAAACCCACAAAAGTACAACTGAAGGCAGAAATCCCCCCCAAACCAGCCAATCAGACATATAACAACACCCACAAGAAAGAAACCAGACATTCTCTCCCCACCCACACACAAAGAAAAAAGCCTCCATTGTGCCTGCCAGTGCCCACCTCTGCAAGGCAGTAAGCCCCCTCTGCACACAACATATTATTTTAACTAGAAAGAAAGTATATCTCCCCCTGTGCACTAGTGGTCAGTCACATCTTGGCAAAGTTGAACCCACAGACAAAGTACACTCACAGTGCCCACAAAAACTACAGCAAAAGTGATCCCTCTCTGGCTTCTAGGCTGCTGCCAACCTGCCAATAAGCAGTACAAGCAGCAGCAGCAACAGGGGAGGCTGGTGGGTTTTTAGTTTGGAGGGGCAGTAACGCCATCAGACCCACCGGTGAGCCGGTGGACGGAGCCAGGGTAACGGTAGGCAGAGCCAGGGCAATGGTAGGCCAGTGGCATGGCATAACCCAGTAACAAGGAGTTCCCAGGGTTAACATCTGATGGAAGAAAACCCAGTCTACATGCACATAAAGCTTAAAATAAATAATGTATAAACCCTAAACACAGGGAAACACAGAAAACACTGGCAAAACACTGGCAAAACACAGCAGCAAGGAGTTCCCAGGGTTAACATCGGATGGAAGAAAACACAGTCTACATGCACATCAAGCTTAAAATAAATAATGTATAAACCCAAAAGCACAAAATTTCCAGCATTGTGAACACACCTAACTTCCTAAGATCAAAACAGCCTAGGGTTGGGTGCGGGGTGGGGG
>QEPC01002298.1:506458-536034 GCA_003113815.1 Sphenodon punctatus | reverse complement strand
GTGAGGAACAGCCTAGGGGTGGGATGCAGGGCGGGGGTGGGTGCGGGGTGGGCGACAGCCTTGGGGTGTAATGCAGGGTGGGGGTGGGTGCGGGGTGGGAACAGCCTTGGGGTTGGATGCAGGGTGGGGGTGGCGAGATCTTCCATTGCGCCCATTGAGTGCAATGGAAAGGCTTTGCCGCTCCCTCCACAGCACGTCCCATACGTGCTGTGGACGGAGGAGTTCAGCTGCCCAAATAGCATTTTCCATAGGAAAACGCTTTGGGCGGCTGAGCAGCTGAGCCTTTTTGTCTCTTAGGGGACCCACTCCCTCTAACAACGGAGGGGGTGGGTCCCCGAAGGGAGAACAAGTTCAGTGACAGCTACAGCGGCCTCTGCAGCAGCTCAGAGGCTGCTGTAGCTGTCATAAGCGGCGGCACGGATTATTATTTTTAAAAAACAGTTTTGCCGTGGCAGTGGTCCCCGCAGTGCTTTGGTGGGCACCGCCCCAAAATCCCTGCAGGGGGAGCCACCACTGAGCAGCAGCACCCAAACTTTAAGTATATTTGGCACTGGTGGCAGGCAACCCCCAGCATTGCCCTTAGTATATGGACAACCCAGGCCAGGGGACGTGGAGCTAGGCAGAGCCCTCTGGCTACCATAGTGCCAAGCAGTGCAAACAGCAGGCAGCAGTGGAACCCGCCTATTTATTTATTTTTAAAAAGCATGGGCCAAGGGAAGTGGAGCAAGGCAGAGATCCCTCTGGCCTCCCTGGTGTCAAGCAGAAGGCAGCAACAGTGTGGCACCCACTTATTTTTTTTAAGAAAAATCATGGCATGGTGGAAACTACTAACTTCTGTCCCCCAGCATTGCCTCTATGGCCAGGCCAGGCACCCATCCCTCCAAAGTCAATTACTTAAAGATCAGCAGGGTAACACACACACTCAAATTCAGTAGAGAATGGGAAAAGGCTGTATGTACAACCACTTTTATTTTGCCTCTGCCAGCCAATCAATACTTGCCATCTGCCTTGTCCATCACTCATCTGTCCCCTCCCATACTCCCCTCCTACTAGATATGGCACTAAGTTTTGTTTCCTAACTCAGAGAAGTTAGGAAACTTCTCTGAGGGGGTCAGGGGGTAACCATCTGGATCACACACGCAATGGTGCCAGCACTCAAGTGAGGGTTCTGAAGTTTTCCGAGGACTGGACTTGGTATTCAGAACTTCGGACTTCAGAAATTTGGAAGCAATTACTGGAATCCCCGGTGGATTCTGAAGTTTTCTGAGGACCAAATTTCAGCTGTGTCCCACTTTGGCTGGTCGGGTTGGACCAAGCCCAGGGTTTGACCTTGGAGGTTTTCTGAGGTCAGAGCCCACGCTAGCTTTCTACATGGCCTGGGGCAATCCCAGGCCAACATTTGGTGGTTCCTCAAGAGAAGTGTTGGTGGGTCTGTGAATCAAAGTGGGCCTCAGTGGGCCATCATCATGTCTGTTTTATCACCCTCTATCATTAGTAAGAAACCTGATTGGCATCTAAAATTAATAGTACTAAAACCATACATATTTTAGTATATACTTAAAATCTCATGGATGAGAAACTAATCTCATGATTTAAAAAAAAAAAACGTTTTGTGCCAGATGCATGCAAACTTGTGGAGATTATGAGATATTTTGCCCCCTTTTCCATATTTGTCATCTCTCTGGTCTCATAGACTTTGGAACTGAATCCAGAGCATGCGCACTGCGCACGCAACCCTCCCATGGATCCCATGTGCAGCTGTGCTTTTGGGACTATGGTGCGTGCATACCCCTTACCTTTTATCATGAGAACAATTACACTCAAGTTATCGTCGGGTGGATTTCTACCCCAAGCTGATTTTGGCCGGGGATTGAAAGTGTGCAATAAAATGTAACTTCTTTTTACAGTAGCCACACAATCTATGCCCAGCACACACACAGAGACATTATAGAGTCTGTTTTATGAGAAATACCAGCTCCACACATGAATTTTTACAGTAGCCACACAATCTATGCCCAGCACACACACAGAGACATTATAGAGTCTGTTTTATGAGAAATACCAGCTCCACACATGAATAAATAACAACCAACACTATTCGTTTTTCTTTGCAAAAACATTATTTTTTATTCAAACTACAGAAAATGGTTTTTATGAACTTTAACTATCTATATAAGTTAAAGTAGTGCCCCTCAAGAGCCAGCCCCCACTGCCTCAGTTCTATCCCCCTATGCAACCTCTTCCAGCCAGTCTCTCCATGCCTCCACTCACCCCTGTGTCTCAGTGCCCCGCAAGAGCCAGTCCCCCACTGCCTCAGTTCTATCCCACCATGCAACTTCTGCCAGCCAGCCCCTCAGTGCCTCCACTCACCCTTGTGCCAGCCATCCCCTTCATGCCTGCATCCCTGCACCCCTGCATGCCTGCCATCCCCTGTGCCATCCCCTGTGCCCTACCATCCCTCATTCCTCTCCTGCAAGCCCCCAGCCAGTGACCACACCATGCAAAATCTCCAGGGAGGAAGAATGGCCACTCTGCCCCTGGACTAATGGCCCAAACGTTGGATTTTTTTTTTTTTCATTTCTATGGTCAGCTTGTGAGGACAATGAGGGCACTTCTGGCTTGCTGGAGAAATGGAGCCTATGGGAAGGGAGATGGAACCTTGGAGGCTGGGTGGGAAATGAAACCTATCAAACAGACTAAGAGACTGAAACCAAGGAGGCTGGGTGAGAAAGGAAGCTTTGCAGATGGAGTGAGAAAATGAAAAATCTTTCATGGCTACTTTTTTCTATTAAACACTAGTGGAAACATTGAGAGATGTTTGTGGCAGTGAAGGGGTTAATTCTCATTGCTGCTGCCAGTCTAAAGTGACCTTGCCTTCCATGTCATCTTGCAGTCTGAACTGGCCTTTAAAAATGTTGATTTGACTGCTTTTAAACTGGGGTGGAAATCCACCCCAATTAAAATGCATTATTTCCACCCCAATAGGAAAACTCCATTGACGCTGGTGTGATTTTTTACCCCATGCCTTTTTTTGAGTTTTTTTATTATAGAAGACAAACGGTAAGAGATATTTGGATGAAATTTGAGTATGTTATGCCCAGAAGTGCTGGTGACAATGTCCTAAAATCTCAAACTTGTAGAGTCATGAATTACCATATTTTTTCATGGGTTTTTTTTACCTGGGGATGGAAAACAATACTATGAAGAAAGATAAGGGCTACACATACACATGCACATACACATACATACATATATGCGCATAAATGCCAAAGGTGGGGGTTTGGGATCATGCCCTTTGTGATTATAAGCTATTCTGTACTTAATGGCATGGACACACCATTGAGGTTGGTAGAATAAGAACTGAGAAGCCTCTGCTCCAAGGGAACAGAACACTGCCATTTCAGCTAACAAACCACTCATCTTGTTAAAAAATGGGATCAATATCACAATTTTCCTTTTAACTATTTAATAGCATACAACACACCCAGGTTTCCTAGCCTTGGCAGCTTACACTAAACATCTCTCAGTCTCTCATCTAAATAGACAAGAGTTCCCATACAATTAGTATCTTACTCGTCCGAAGATTGTCTGGGGTCCACAGATCATGCTGGATATTTAGAAAGGCAAAAGAGTCGCTCTGCTGGTCTGGTCTGTTGTTGCGACTCCTCTTATGGCATCCTGGGCCAGTGAGGGTAAGGAAGAAGGAAGAGGGAGGAGGTGATGGCTTCTTGGTTCCTTGTTTCCTAGTTCTTCTCTTTTGTGTCAGTCATTAATAGTCCTGATTTGGGTGCATGTGGTGTGTTCAAAATCAAGGATAATGCTGATGCTGCAATTTTACACAATAAGTTCTAGTTTGGGAAAGACATAGGCCCTGGCTATTGTTTACTGATTGCTGTCACATATTACCTACGAAGGACCTTTTAGTCAGCTAGCACATGTTTTCCTTAGATATCTGTTGCTGTTAGTTTTTACTGCATACAGGACATTCTTTACAGAAATGTGCTTTCTTACCATCCTAAGCGGGCTCACTCACAGTCACTTTGGTCAAGACAGGGGCCTGTCTCAACACTCTGCTCCAAGGGAACAGAATCCTGTCATTTTGGCTAAAGAACTGCTCAATAAAATGGCCCAGACCCTGCCATGTACCCAGTACCCTGTCACCCACCATGACAGTCATTCATGGCAGCCAATGACGGCCAGCCATGGTGGCTGGCCTTGCCAGACCTGACCCAGGCAAACAGACATAATATAGCCCTGTGGCCCATTTTAGCCGAGTCAGCAGGCCTCAATCTGGGCTGTGATCTCAGAGTTTTTCCAAGGTCACAGCTTGGACTAGCCACCAAAATGGACTGGGGCAATCCCAGTCCAACATCTGGCAGCACATGCACATCTGTGCAGATGAGCTATGGTCCAAAGCAGGCCAAAGTGGGCCGCTGTCGCATCTGTTTTTACTTTTTAACCACTGTGGACCAATCAAAGAGGTAAGAGGACTGCATGCCCTGCATATCTACATAGCATTCAATCCAATGGAAAGTAGTGTGTGAGAGACAGCATTTCCATTATCCTATAGTCACTGTTATATGACACTCTATAGTCTTATGAAGGTACTTCCTTCCTTTTTGATATACTTGTTCTTTTGATACATAATTAAGACTCATGCCTACTTCTGCAAGAGGATAGATGAATTAATGAATTAATGAATCACAAAATTACATAACGTGTTTCAGGATTTCTTTCTTTCTTTTTTTAAAAATCATCTCCTGAATAAAACATATCGAGGCCTGTAGAAATTAAAGTCTCAGTTGAAGCCTCTTTCATTGTTATCTATCTATCTATCTATCTATCTATCTATCTATGATAACAATATTATTATTATTATTATTATTATTATTATTATTATTCATAACAAACATTTATATAGCACCAGCAGTGTACCTGGTACTTTACAGAGTAATAAAATAGACACGGTCCCTGCCCCTAGGGCTTACAATCTGAGAGACAGGAGCTGGGGGAGAGACATAGGAAGGAGAACAGAGGGAGAGACAAGGGGTCTAACATTCATGAAGATGCGAGGTCTCAAGTGCACGTACTTGGCTTGGTTACGATGAGAATGACAGCAGGCAGGTCCATGTTGCAAGGATAAGGGTAAACCGATCGTAGGTATAGGAATAGTGGCTCAGCAGGATAAAGAGTCAGACAGAGCAGAGCGAAAGAGGTGAGTTTTAAGGAGAGATTTGAAGGTATGAAGGGAGGGGGCAAGGCGGATGTGGACAGGGAGGGAGTTCCAGGCATGGGGGGCAGCAAGTGAGAAGGGACGAAGGAGCTTAGGGGAGCAGGGAAGGCGTAGAAGGGTGAGAGAAGGGACAGAGGAGGAGCGAAGTGCACGGGCTGGAGTATGGAGGATGATAAGTGCAGCGAGGTAGGGGGAGTGAGGTTGTGAAGAGCTTTATAGGTATATATATATAAATAAAGGTGATAGCCTGCTGAAGCCTGCTCTGGCCGAGTTGGGCAGGTGATAGCCTGGGCTGTGATATTGGTCATTTGCCAAGGTGAGAGCCTGGGTTAGCTTCCAACATGCCTGGGGCTAGTCTGGGCTAACATCTGGTGGCCTGACAACATACGTGACAGTGGTCCCTGAGCCAAAGCGGGCCAGAGCGAGTAACAGCGGGCTACTGTCACATTTTTGTTTGCCCACTGACTCCAAACAGCCACCCCCACTAACTGAACATAAAATAGAGAGCTCTGTTTTTTGAAAGCTTTACAATATCTGTAGATTTTTAACAATAGAATAAACTGAATGACTCTTACTAAATTTTTAGGTCCTGGAGACCTGTTATATTGGCATCCCATGGATCATATTGTTCATTTTAATGATGTAAAATGCTGGCATCGACGTGTACATTAATGGCCTCTATAAATTTGAACTGTGGGATCTAGGCCCACTATTATAGATTGGTAAATTAATTCTCCTCTAATGCCACAAATGCTGTCCTATTTATCATGTCTAAGTAAATCCAATATTTTCAGTGGTTGGGAATTTAACAGTAGAAACAGCTGGGCTTTTTAGATTTAAACTAGGGAGTAAATTCACAATCAGGGGTCTATAAAACAAGAGCCAAGCTCTCTAAAGGACTTTAGGACCTGCCAAAAGTGTTCTTTATTAGGGGACAATATTTATGGAAACTTCAGCAGCTTAAATTAGCTGAAGCCCAGTCTTTTTAAATTTCTTTGTCGTTTAATTTAGAGTGCATCAACAGAAAATCACATAAAATCACCTTCTGCTCCTTTTTCCTAGAATGACATGATATTAGCTTTTGTGTTAAAAATAGAGTGTTCCCATTCCCAAGAATTTTTTAACAAATATGGGTTACAATGGCTATTTGGTTCTGTCTGGTCTGTGGGTGTGGCATGCAATGACAGGGTTTCACCTCCATGATGGGACATCAGGGCATGGCATCCCTTGCATGGTGATGCTGATATAGGATGATCAGATAAATAAAAGTGAACGCATACTTAAAGCTAATTTGAAGCTGCAAAGTTGAGAACAGAATAAATCTATTTCTTTTTGTACTATACAAAGTGTGGAGAAGATATTTTCTCAGTTAATGGAGTCAGATTGAACTCTGCTTTAATAAAATATGAAATTTGTCACAAAGAAATCCTTCTTTTGCCTATGTATGTCTTTCAGTCAATTTAAAATTTATGGGTAATAAGAGAATATTTTAACTGTGAATTTGAGATCTTCAAAAGACGATTCATAATGTTGCAATGTAAAACTCTGAGAATGTGTGCCAAAAAGTACACATTTTTAAGCACCAGTTACTATGTCTGTCATTTGGTTAGAAGCTGTGGATTTTTCAGAATTTCAAATTTCAGGCAGTCTATATATTTTTTTTTAATTCTGTTTTTTGTTCTTCCACATTTCTTTCCATGGCTAGCTTGGAAGCCATGGCTATTACGTCTAGCTTCCATGGCTAGCAAGGAAGAATAGCATTCTTCCTTGAATGTTGTGAATAATGGCTCCTTTTTTTCCTCATTACTCACTCTCAATGGCACTGATACCAATCCATTTCACATAGAACTCCAGCTTCCCTGGATACAGCACTGATGGGTAGGGTATTTCATGAGAGAAAGCAGGGAATGGGAAAGGGTCTCTAACTATAGATATAGAAAAACTAGAGATGGAACGTGTGCTTAATTTAGCATCTGAGGGTAATACCCGCAATTTGGGATCCTGCATTGGATATTTGCTGGGTTACCTAAGTTCTGATCACATATCTGGAAACCTGAAAGTTGGTAAATTCCAGTAATAATTGGTTAATTATCTGAATACCAATGATCAGTATACTGGAACAGAAAACTGAAAAATTGAGATGGCACACCAAAGAAACTGAGCCTGGAAGTTGACTTTCCGGATGGAAAATAAAAAAAATAGGCATGGGAAGTAAAAAAAATTGAAACAGAACTTGAAATATCAATACCCGAAAGCAACATTATGGAAATGGAATTTGACATTCTGTGACATCAGATACCCCAATTGGGTCACAACTGGGTATCAACTGGTACCCGATGTTGACGAGTTGATTCAGGTACCAGAAATTCATTGGGTATACCAATTTTTGCAGGTACTCCTTTCAGCTCTAGGCAAAACAAGTTCTTTCATTTTTATTCAGAACCTTTAATTTCTAGGATATCCTCAAACAAACTCTGAATCTTTTCATTTATTAATTAATTAATTTATTTTAATATTTATTTTTTTACCAGTACTAGCATTACATGTAATGCAGGGTAAGTGCAGGACTTTTGAGTCAACTCCTTGTAAATAAATTTGGTCAGACTTCACTTGCAACCTAGGCATCACAACAGACACAACGAAAACAAACAATCTATTTTCTAGTTTTAGATTATGGGTGCAATCCAAGAGGTGGTGTATGCTTCCTGCTGGCACAAAGCCTGGTCAAGCGACAGGCGCACAGTTGTGCATGTGCTGTGTGTGTGCAGAAAGCCACTCAGTGCAATGGTGTGTCTCTCCCAATGCAACACCCCACACCCCTGAGTCCACACACCCCACAAACCAGGAGATGGAGCAGGAATGGCTCCTGCATGGGCTTAGAAGGGGGACGAACTTCCACTGCCCCCTCCACCCGCCTGCCATGGTGCCGTGGGCCCTGCTACCTACCTCCTAGATCGCTGCAGCACCCCACACCTGACCTTGTCAATCAGAAGGTCACTACCTTGTAAACAAGATTCTTCAGGATGGTTCCAACCATTCTTACATGCAGAGTCATTTAGAAGAACCTTGTTTACAAGGTTGCAGCTTTGGTTCTTTGATATAGCTCTGACTATTCTTAGCCCTGGGTATTGTGAGAATGATCAGATCCACTCGAAGAAGAACTTGTTGCTGCTACTGCCCCTGCACAGAGGCTCACAACAGCCAGGACCTCCAACAACCAGGACTTCTGGAGGTGGCAGCAGCAGCAGGCATGGAGGGGGGGATAGGGGGGGGGGGGGACGGGGACAGACCAGCATGTGAGTAACTGTGTGAATGTATGTGTGTGTGTGTGTGTATTTAAGTGGGTGTGACAGTGTGAATGAAAGAGAGAGAGATGAGGGCTTGAATGGGTGTGTGTATGAGTGAGATAGAAAGAGAGAGAGACAGTCTCTGTGTATGAGAATCTGTGTGTGTGTGTGTGTGTGTGTGTGTGTGTGTGTGTGTGTGTGTGAGGGAGAGAGAGAGATTTTGTGTGTGAGAAAGAGAGTCAGTGGGTGATTTCAGACGTTATGCGGTCCCGATTCACCACAGTGGATTCCCTGTGGTGAGCCAGAGGGCGGTGGTGAGCAAGACAACCACCCCCCGTGGTCAAGGAAAGCCCCAAACAGATGTGATGGGAGTGGGACCATGGCAGGGAATTGGATACACAGACCACGGTCTGGTGTGGCACAACAGATGTGACACCAATTCCCGGACATGGTCAAAACACCAAGAAGGCACCGGGGAGGGGCTGGAGGCAGATATGACTGCCAGAGGGCAAATAAAGCTAAAAGTGCCCACAGGGAATGCCCACACAAGGGAAACAGGAAGGGAGGGGGAAGAGGGATAAAAGCTGCTGAGGCGGCACACACAACAGCCACAGAGAAAACAAGGTCACAGTGGAACACACAGCACAAACACATGCCCGGGAAGACATACACCCAGACGGGAAAGGAAGGGAAGGGAAGGGGGGACACAGTGGGACAGACAACACACAAAGCACAACAGGCATAGGGGGGAGGGAGGGGGGGAGGACAGGGAATGGGGGGATAGCCCAGGGGTCGCCCAGGACATGGGGAAAGGCATCCAGCGACCTCAGATTAGCGCAGCTGGCACGGTCACCCCCAGAGCCACACAGGCAGTCCTGGAATGGGGGGTCCCTGCATGGTCAGATCCCAGGCACAGGGGGAGGCCACATGGAACAGGGAGCAGCCTGGGAATGGTCCAAGAGGCACCCAGGGACCCCAAGTGCTGGCGAGGGTGTGATGGAGGGGATGCAGGAGAGCCAGAGCTGTGCAGCTGACCCAAATACACACACAAAATCCCCCCCCAGGAGGACGCTGGGAGGAGCAGTCCGGGGGCCCAAGAACCCCGCAGTCTCAGAGTCACCCAAGGTGGGGGCACGGGCACAGGAGGGATCACGGGTGGCGGAGGAAGGTCTGCAGCACCCCGGGGAGCTGGGAGGCAGCTCGGGGATTGGGACTCGGCCCCTGGAGAAGGCAGCCACGGAGGGGAACACTGGTTGCAGAGGTGGACGGGGGGGGGGCCCTCGGAGCGGGCCCGGAGCCACAGGCAGGGGCAGCAGAACCCCAGGAAGCAGGCACCACAGCAGCAAGGCTGGGACATCATGGAGGGAGTGGGCAGTGGCCCATGGCTGTAGGCCAGAGCCAGGAACACACAGCGGGACCAGCCACCGGGCCCCAGAATGCACAGGGGGCCTCATAGCCAGCTTCAGGGGGCCACGAATGGGCTCAGGGCCAGGGGGCCCACCAGGTGAACAAAGTGCAGCCACTGAAGCATGCCACAATGGTATCCCAGTGCTGCCATGTGGTGGGCGACCAGGTAGTAAGCCTCGAATGGATCCTGCATGACGAGCCCCACCTGCACATCGGAATGGGCCTACGTACCAGCCAGTGCCACCAGCTCCACCCTGGTGGGCTCTGACAAGCCATAGTCAACAGCTGGGGGCCACGGAAGGTGACCGAGCTCCAACAGCCAGTGATACGCTGTCTCACAGGAACGCTGGTATCCACGGGTCCCGTGAACACAGCCAAAGAAGGACATGGCCAGAGCAGGGCCCTCTTCATTCAGACAGGCCGTGTGGGTGGCCAGGCTGCACACAGAGAGGGCAGACATGGTCTCCGCTGCCGACCACCCCACATGCACGTACCTCATCTCCAGGATGCGACTATCAGGAAAAGGACGCAGGCCCAGTGTCTCCGCGTGCAGCCGGCAATCCCGGGCGCTTGCCTCATAGCCAAAGTAGCGAAGGTCAGAGCTCAGACTTGCAGAGGCACCTGACAGGCTGTCTGGGCAGCTCAGCAGCAATTGCATGGCCAGGGAATGCCACAGGTCACACAGGGCCATGGTCTCGCAGAAGGTCCTGCTATGGAGGGCACCAGGGGTGCTAGGGCCCGCGAGCGCTGGGGAAGCATTGCCAGACATGGTCCAGTACGCACCTGATACTAAATGTAAGGCAAGAGGGGCCCCACAATCCCTGGAGGGACAGGAGGGGAAGCAGGGGAGCTCCAAGATCAAGCAATAAGACCACAGGCCAGAACATTGCCCAGTTAATGAGCTAGGCATGGGGTGCGGACCCTGCACAGCTGCTGGCACTGAGCACACAGACAGGACATCCTACACACAACTCAGGGCGGTATGAACAACAGGTTACAAACACACAGAGAGGTCGGAGGTGATGACAGCAGAGGTACAGCTGCTGCACATGCATGCCTGGGTGCTGGCTGGACCACGTGCCAGGCCCCATGCAGGGACTGCAGGTGTGTCTAATGGAGTGCTCCCAGAAGACCCCCCCTTGTCACCCTGTGGTAGCCGGTCCTGCTGGGGGGGCGGAGGTGAAATGGGCCCCCCTGGCCAGTAGGCAGATTGCGAACAGGGGGTGAACACCCTCCCCAGCCTATAATGAGTGCAGCCCAACCCAACCCGGGGAACCGTTCACCATGGATCTGGGGTGCTTGGGCACCTGTGGGATGCACCTAGCAGTCTCTGCTGAGTGGTACCGCTCGCACATGGACCTCCTGCGCATCCTGACTGCAGAGGTGAACCTGGCCACCCTGCTGCAAGTGATCATGGCCTGAAGTGCTGCTACAGTCCAGTGAGCCCACCATGGGTGCAGGCACTCCCTGGCCTGGCTCAGGGCACATCAGGTGTCTGGAACGACCAGGCAGGCCCTCCTCTGAGCCTGCCAGCGGGCTGCAGCACTCCAAAAGGTAGCCGGCTGCCTCCAGTGGTGGAGGGAAACCATGGTCAGCACTGCCCAGATCGCTATGCCCATCAACCGGCAGGTATGGGTCATGCAGCAGGCACAGGGGTGGTGGACCAGGGTACTGGCCCACTGGGAAGAGGCAGCCTGGAGAGCTCACTTCCGCATGGACAGGCGCACCCTCCTGCAACTCGCGGAGCTGTTAATGCCCTGGCTGGAGTGACAGCATAACCCTATGCGGACCCCCATCCCCATGGTCCAGCGGGTAGCCATTGGGGTCTGGGCACTAGCAATGCCCAACTCCTGCTGGTCCATCTCGCAGCATTTCGGTGTGGGGGTGAGCACAGTTGCCGTTATCCTGAGGGATGTCTGCGAGGTGGTGGAGGGCATGCGCCTGGACTGCATGATCCAGCTGGTGGACCAGGAGACCATAATGGCTGGGTTCGTGGCTGGAGGGCTCCCCAACTGCATAGGCTCTGTGGACGGCACCCACATCGAGATCCTCTGCCCATCCACTGGGGAGGCCATGGAATATGTCAACAGACATGGGTACCACTCCCTGCAGCTGCAGGTGGTCATGGACCACTGGGGGCAGTTCATAGACATCTTCATGGACAACTCCGGGCTCAGCCATGATGCCCAGATCATGACCATCTCCCCCTTCTTTTCCCAGACGTACCACGGGGACTTTGCGGACATGGGGATGACCTGGATCGAGGGGGTGATGATGCCACCCTGCATTCTGGGGGACCCGGCCTATCCACTCACCCAGTGACTGATGAAGGCATACCCAGTCGCCAGGAACCCTGTGGACGCACTGTACAATACCCACCTGTGTGCTAGCAGGACCGTGGTTGAGAGGGCCTTCGGGACCGTCAAGCAGCACTGGAGGAGTCTCACCGGCCTGCTGGACTATGCAGTGGAGACGTCGGCTCTGGTTATTGGAGTCTCCTGTGTGCTGCACAACGTGTGCGAGACCAATGGTGCTGCCCTCGACTACCCCATGCCCCGGTGCCCTCCCGGCCCTGTGCCTCTGTATGTGAATGCAGAGAACCTGTGGGAGTACCGGTACACAAAGTGAATTCATGCTGCCCTGGCCAGGCACATCATCAGGGAGGTCGAGCTGTGAGGGCACACTCTCCCCTGTCACAATCCAACCCAGGGGCCCCCACCAGTGCCATGGGCATGCCCCTCACAGCCCCATCAGCTGCCCCCAGCCCTGGGCCCATGAACAGAACTAGGGGGGTGACTGTGGTGACCATATATTTATTGTGACATTAATATACATGTTCCACCACCACCACCAACACCACCACCCACCTCCCAGTGCCATGTCCCCCCCCCTTTCAGGCCACCCTCACCCTTTCCCTCCCTTCCCCCCCATCTCCCATGTCTCCAGGGTCATCCCCTCGGCCACCCTGTGGGCGCCATGGAGCTCTAGGAGCTCCCCTCCACCCCACTGTCTGTGTCCCCAACAGTGTCCTGGGAGGCCTCGGTGTTCTGAGGGGCTGGCAGTGGTGGTGGGGAGGGTGGACCCAGGGCCAAAGGGCCCCCCTGGGTGGCTGCACCCTCCAGAGGGCTACAGGGACCGGGAGGTGGATGCACGGACCCAGATGGTGTGCCAGCAGCTGGGGCGGTGGCGGAGGTGGTGGGGGCACCGGGGGGTCCGGCATCAGGGCCTTGAAGGGCAGGATGTCCGCTGGGGTGGCTGNGGGCCCCCCTGGGTGGCTGCACCCTCCAGAGGGCTACAGGGACCGGGAGGTGGATGCACGGACCCAGATGGTGTGCCAGCAGCTGGGGCGGTGGCGGAGGTGGTGGGGGCACCGGGGGGTCCGGCATCAGGGCCTTGAAGGGCAGGATGCCCGCTGGGGTGGCTGCCATCACATAGGCACTCATGGTCCCAGCATGCAGGAGCAGTGAGGTGCCGATGTTGTGTGAGCTGTCCATCTTCACTGAATGCTCCCGCACCATCCTGTCGATGGCCTGTTCCATCAGCCCAAATGCCTCCACCTTCCTGTTGTGCTTCCAGTGCTCCCACCTCTGTTCCAGTCTCACCTCCACCTGCAGTCTCTGGTCCGGTGCCTCCGCTTATTGCACAGAGCTTTCTGTGGCCACCTCCATCCGGTCGATGGCCGCGATCATCCGCTCTCCCTGTTCAGTGGTTGAGCGGACTATGTCCTCCGCTTGGTCCTCCCTCTGGTGCTGTACCCATGCCTAGTGCTCCCTCATCCGTTGCACCGGGGGCATGGGTCCAGGCTGCTGGGGCCTATCGGGTCACCCTTTTAGGGTACACATTAGGTGTTGGTTAGCTGCCCCTGCCAGCCACCCCCTATCCCGTGGCATGGCTCGGGGTCCTGCCCCCCCTCTGTTTGTCAGCCAGTGCCCTCCCCCGGCAGTCCTATGCACCCGAGCCCCCTCTTCCCCACACTGCATGCCTGGGGTCCCCTGCCCTGGCTCCCTGGTCACCCTCTCCCCCCCTCCCAGTGTGTCTCAACTGGGACCTCTGTGTGCTCCTGGGGTAGCTCTTTGCCAGCCTCCTCACCTGCTTTTCTCAGGTGCCGGTGTGTGTCATGCCCTGTGGGGATAAGGGAGGGGTGAGTGGGGGTGGGCTGCACTTGTCAACCGGTGGCACCCCTGGCCCCCTTTCCATTGTCTAGGGTCCCGTGGATCTTTGGAGGTGGCCATGTGCCTGGTGTGCCCCCCTCTCCCCCCAAGACACATCCCCCGCAATCCATGTCCCCTCCCTCTCGCTTGCTTACCCTCGATGTCAGTCTCAGAGCCCTCCAAGGCTGGTCCCTCGGAGTTACTGGGGTCCCCCTGTGTCCACTGGCTGAGGGTAACCAGTGTGCCTTCCTTGGAGTCTCCCAGACTGGACAGGGGCTGGGGGCTCCTGGTGCTGGTGCTGGGGGGGTTGCTGCTCCCTGAGGTCCCAGGGTGTTCCTCCTGGGGGTGGGGCCCCAGGAGCTGGTGCCTTCTACGGGGTGGCGAGGGGAGGGAGTACCTCAACCCATTCCCTGCCCTAGACCACAGCACTCCTGACAAGGCAGGGGACTACTGTGAACCCCTTCATATGGAGTATGCGGCCCAGGGCATCATAGTAGGGGGTGGTCCGGACTACGTGGCCAGACCACCGGTTGTTGTCCCGGATGGCCCTGTACCACCTCTTGAGCTCCTTCAGCTTCGATCAGCACTTGGCCACGGTCCTGTGATGCCCTGCCACCTCCATGTCTTGCATGACCTCCCGGTACACGTGTTCATTCCGCTGGTTGACTGTGAGCTCCTGTTGATGCTCCAGGGTCCCCCAGATCCTGATAAAGTTGTGGGTTTCCATGTGCCTCCATTGCCCCCCTCCGTGGTAGGGCCGTCTCCCACATGGGTCCTCCCAGTCCTCCTCCTCCGCCTGCTCATCTTCCTCCACCTGGGCAGCACCCGTCTCCTCTGGGGGCTCGGCTTCCCAGGCCTGATTCCATGTCTCTGGGTCATAAGGGTGGGGGTTGGTTGCTGGGTTGCCTCGGCCCAATGCCCCTTCCCCTGTCCCCCCCTGTCAGCCCCCCTGCCTCCCTTGGTGCCCCTGTGTCCGTGCCTCCCCTTCAGTCCCCTTACCCGGACTGGTTGCCGTCTCCAGGGCAGCCTGTCCAGGCTGCTGCTGCTGCTGCTGCTGGTGTCCCTTAACCTCCTCCATTTGCAGAACAACCACCTCCTCCACCTGCACCTCCACTGCCTCCTCCTCCTCCTCCCTCACTCTCTCACCCACCTCTCTCCTCTCCCTTCCGCCTCGCTCCATCCCAGCATGTCCCCCTGCTGCTGTGTGCCCTTTAAATCTCCCTCCATGGCCTGTTTTTTTGCTGCTTTCCTGTCTGTGTGTGCGTGTGTGTGTGTGTGTGTGTGTGTGTGTGAGAGAGAGAGAGAGAGAGAGAGAGAGACTGTGTGTGTGTGTGTGAGAGAGAGAGTCTATATGTGTTTGAGAATCTGTGTGTGTGAGTGAGAAATATAATTGTGTTTGTTTGTGTGTGTGTGTCCTTCCCCTCCCATCACAGGCCCAGTTCAAGAGTTCAACACTTTTTATGACTCCAAGATGTCTGCTCCCTCCTCCCCTCACCACATTTCCCTCCAAAAACCACCTGCCAGGCTGATAGGCAATAACGACTTTTGTTATTGTTACTGATTTCATTAGAATTTTTTGTCGTTTTCATTATTGCAACAATAACAAAAATGACAAATTT
Source organism: Sphenodon punctatus (assembly GCA_003113815.1). Classification (NCBI taxonomy): domain Eukaryota; kingdom Metazoa; phylum Chordata; class Lepidosauria; order Sphenodontia; family Sphenodontidae; genus Sphenodon; species Sphenodon punctatus. The sequence goes on along the minus strand of QEPC01002298.1, from coordinate 520,337 downwards.
AGTTTTTGTTATTGATATAATGAAAACAACATACACACCCTAGTCCCTCACCTTTCTTGGGCACCTGTATGATGAGGGGTTGTGGGTGGAGGTGGTTGGTCAGGTGAAAAAATTGGTCACTGTTTTCCACCATGGTCTGTCCATGAAAAATCAGGCATTGAACAAGGTTCAAATATGCTTTTTTCTACTTTGCAATAAGTCACAATCTTATTTATCCTAGGCTGACCTTGCCACAGTGACTCATGCCCTGGTGACAATGAGGCTTGATTTTTGTAAAGCTCTCTTCAATGAACTTTGAGAAGAGCTGCTTCATTGTTTGCAGCTTGTTCAGAATGGACAGTGTGGTTAATTACTGGTTTGGGTAGCTGTGATCATATTATGCCCACCCTGTGGTTCTCTGCATTGGCTGCCTTTAGAGCAGCAGACTGAATTTAAGATTGTGCTTCTGGTTTCCAGGGCCCTGAATGGTGGCCCTGGCTATATTCATGGGAATCTGGGTGTGGGGAGAGCCAAGCTGCGGACTGGGACACGTGGCACTGTTGCTTCCCCATCACTTGACTTGGCATTAGCCATGAGACGGACTTCTGGAGCTGCGGACAATCAGCGCCTGTGAGTGAGTGGCTTGGGTAGTGTGTGATTGGCTGAGGGAAAACACCCCCCGCAATCGAGGAGTATAAGCAGCGGCTAGCCCCCGGCGGGCGTGGAAGCTGGGTGTGGGGAGAGCCGAGCTGCGGGCTGGGACACGTGGTGCTGTTGCTGCCCCGTCACTGGACTTGGCATTAGCCATGAGATGGACTTCTGGAGTGTGCCTAGCTGCGGACTATCAGCGCCTGTGAGTGAGCGGCTTGGGTAGTGTGTGATTGGCTGAGGACGAACACCCTCCCGCAAGCGAGAAGTATAAGCAGCGGCTAGTCCCCAGCGGGTGTGCACGCCATGGGCATGGGTGCCTAAGGGCTTCACACGCAAGGGTGCGCCCTTGTGCGCGCAGCCTTAGGCGTGGGCCATTAGGGCCAGGAAGTATTGTCAGATGGTCATCACATCCAGCTGGGAAAGTAGGTTCCCAGGATCAATTTTTATTAAGACTTAGCATCACTATAGGGGAGAAACGACATAGAGGGTTAGACTCTAGTCCCCCTGATTCTCCAAGACTAAAATGCCCAAAAGTAGACCCATTAGTGAAGTCCTTCAGTCCCTCCTATGACAAAAAAGTACCAGTGCTTACAGCAGTCAGGTAGCGTGGAGGGCTGCCCTACTGAGCCAACTATTTATCCTGTGAAGGATCCTTCTGATCCCCTTTCGCAGTCGCCTAAATTGATAGACCCATCAAGAGACCCTTCAGCCGAGGACACCCTCCGCATGCAATGTCATTTAATCAGAAAAACTGTGAGCTTGCTATTTGCAAGTATGACTGACGCCAACAGCTCCCTGATATGGGTGAGGGAGCAGCTAACAGAGATACTGTTAAAGCTGGATATAATGCAACCTGCCCTAGGAGTAGGGTCAAGTCTTACGAAAAAAGATGATTCCTGAAAAAGGGGTGACGTAGCTATTGGAAGGAAAAGGACAGCCATGTTGGCAGCAAGATGCAGGAGGAAAATAACTGCATGAGTAAAAACTTTCTTGGATAGTGCAATTTGGATTAAAAGCTCGTCCCTTAGGAAATGGCTCCATGCCTAGTTGGGATTGTAAAAATGACACTGTCATTTTTGACCTTACTCATTTGTTGTACACTATAGTGGATCCCTCTGAAATTTTGCATGTGATCCACTTGTGTAATGCAAATAGATTTGTATGTCTAAAATTAATGTTCAAATCACCATTACTGTGTATGAAAATGTTTAAAGCGAGGAAAAGGTTGCTCTACCATGGTATTTCGATTAGAGTCTTCATCTATAGAGTCCAGTGCAGGATGATATCCAAGCACCATTAATCCAGATATCTTCCCCAAACAGAGTAGTATTGGGACCTCGACGATTAGATTCTGGGTGTAAGAGTGTAGGTGTGGTCCTGTTTAGTCCGGCTGAGGGTGGAAAAATTGATACCTCTGAGGAAATACCCATGGGGAGTGGAAAGTTAGAGGGTCAGCAAGCCCTTGTATATAACCAGGAAGTTGAACATCTTCTGGATATTGAGAAGATATTACAGTAAGAAGTAGCAGTGGATAAAGTGAGGAATGTCCAGAAGGGATGCTTAGGGATTGCAAATTCAATTAAACAATTTTTATTGTCAAACCCAGGAGAGGTGGGAGAAATTTCTCCCTTGGAGGGTTTTGATAAATTGCCACCAATTGATCAGGATATTTTGATACAAAAATTGGATAAAATTAGCAATCATCATTAATATACTCAGATATGAGTGTAAAAGGCCAAGGGGGACTTTACCAACCTCAATATTCAGCAGAGGCTTTGGTGAAAACCCGTTTCTTGGACCAAGAAGAACTGGGAACATCGTCACCCCTGGATGGGGCCATTTTAAAAGTAGATGGAACATTAGTTAAGGCCTCCCTTGCTTGTGCAAGGGGTAGACTAAATAATGGTGTTACAATAAAAGAAGGGGTGATAGAGGCAGAAATTAGTTGTCATGTGAAGAATGAATCTCCTGGAGATATGATCCACCCACTAAGCTGACCCTCAACGGAGTATACTGCAGATAAGTTACACCAATTGCAGGAAGGCGGTAAAGGAGGTAAATGTAAAATCAAAATAGCATCATGGAATATTGCGGGGGTTAAATCTAACCTTGGGGATGAAGATTGGCTGAATTTACTACAGCAATTTGATCTAGTTTGCCTGCAGGAAACCTGGTTAAGAGAGACAGATGTTTTCTCTCTGGATGGCTATCATATAGAAATGCAAAAGGGCCAGAAGCTAGGGAAGAGGGGCTGTTGTTCAGGGGGGTTGGCTTTTGTAATTTAAGAATCTAGACATTTTTCATTTTCCACTTTATTGGGAAATATATTAGAATTTCAGACTGGGCTCCTGGAATCTGGGTCGCAACAATATGTTATAATTAATGTCTATATTCCACCACTACAGTCATCATACTACAAGAGTGACATCTGGGACCAACTAGCAGATAGGGTGGAAATGCTGGGAGAGCAATTTCCCCAGGCCTCCTTTTTTGTATTGGGGGACTGGAATGCCCGAATAGGGTCCCAAAATGAACATTGTACTGCTGACCTTATAAATGAGATTTATGGTCTATTGGACAGAATTTCTAAAGACCAGGAGATAAATGAGAGAGGCCCCCAATTTATGTCCTTGATAAATAGATTGGGTCTTGTGGTACTTAATGGAAGGATGGTGGGGGATTTACAGGGGGATTATTCATATTCCAGCATCTCTGGCAAGAGTACTGTAGATTTTGTCTGCATTGAACCCCGTGATTGGGGCTTTGTTGAAAGTTTTATATTAGTCGCCAAACCTGAAAGCAGCCACAGGCTATTAGAGTTTATTATGAATATTCCATGGATGAATATCTCCTCCCTAGAGGTAAGGCAGAGGAAAGATGTTAGCCTTAGACCAAAGAAAATCCTCACATACCGGCTTGAAGCCAGAATGTTAGAATTTTGTAGTATGGAGGAAGTTAGATCATTAAGGCAACAGTTAATGGAAGAGCAAGATGTGGACTTAATGTTGGAAAGATTTGTAGCTATTACTTGCCTTGTTATTAGGCACCTGCAGCCTAAAAACCATCCGATTGGGATGCGGAAGAAAAATGGTTGGTATAATGCAGAATGTAAAAGTTTCAAAAGACAGTTAGTTAAAAATAAAAATATCTGTGACCAGCAGCAAAATCAGGATTTGCAGGTTCAGTTGATAAAACAGAAATCACTCTACAAGCAGCTAACAAGGAAGAAAAAAATGGCACATTATAATGAGATCTGAGCTAAAATGACTGTGGCTGCACAGATTGGGGATATTAGTGGATTTTGGAAAATACTAAATGGCTTTTTAAAACCTGTAAAAGCCGTGCAAATTCCCCCATACAGAGTGTAACATGGGAGGCATATTTTGGAAAGTTATATAAGGACCTTGTGGTGGGAGACCAGCAAAGTGATAAAGAGCTAAACAAAGTAGGGGAAAGTATAGAATTAGAGCAGACCTTTTCTGAACTAGACATTGAGAAATAGATTTTCTCACTGAAAAAGAATAAAGCACCTAACCCTGATGGCATAACCAGTGAAATCCTGCAGGCTGCCTATAAATGGTGGTCGCCTATTCTCACTAAGCTCTTTAATGTAATAAATATGAGCACTAAGATCCCAGATGCTTGGAAAACTAGCTGGATTGTGCCACTTTTTAAAAAGGATGATATTCGGGACCCTGCCTGTTATAGACCAATTAGCCTCCTTTCCGTACTTGGAAAATTATATGCAAAGGGTATTCTGCAGCATTTGCAGAGGTGGGTTGACGAGAAAGGGCTAATCCCAAGGAACCAGTTCGGGTTCAGGAGTAATTGCTCCACATCATATTGCAGTTTCATTGTATCTCATGTTATTTATAAGTACCATAAGATAAGGAAGGGTACCCTCTATATTGCTTTTGTTGACCTGACTCGTGCTTTTGATTCTGTTTTAAGAGCCTGTTTATGGTTAAAATTAAGGAATATGGGCATAGACCAAGGGCTGTTGACAATCTTAGAAGCAATTCATGAGAATAACATGGCACAGGTCAAATTGGGATCAGGGGGGCTGAGTTCCCCGATTAAAATAGAAAGAGGGGTATGCCAGGGATGTGTTTGGCACCCCTCCTATTTAATTTATTTACAGCAGATCTGCCAGATGCAATTCAGGAGGGAAATTCGACCTCATTGAAAATTAGAGCAAACACGCTATCTATTAGGAGCGGGAAAACCGGTAAATCCGGTATCTGATAATGCCGGTACCAGGCGTACCGGCATTATTGGATTCGACCCGGTAAATCCGGTCCGGGTACCGGATTCCGGGTACCGGATTTTTTTACATTGCAGCCATTTAAAAATGGCTGCAATGTAAAAACTTAAAGCCCCACCAAAAAAGTTAAAAAAAACAAACCCTCCCCGAGTCCAGGCTGCGCGGGTGGAAGGGGGGACACCCCCCACCCACCCTGCCCAGCCTGGATTTTTGTTTAAAAAAAGACTCAGAGGCGAGCCCACCCCCCAGCACCAGCGGCCGCGGCGTCCCCGCAGCCGCCGGTAAGTATGACCCGATCCCTGGGGGGGGTGTTTAACACCCCCCCAACCCCCCAGGGATCACCCCTACTAAAGTTCAGTGCTTGCTTACCTTGCGGAGCTCCGGGTGCGGCGGCGGCGGGCGGTCCGGCGGCCTCAGCGCCGGCTGTGGCTGCCGGCGTCAGAGACGCTCTAGGCCTTCCGGGGAACTTCCGGGTTTCCCCGGAAGGCCTAGAGCGTCTCTGACGCCGGCAGCCACAGCCGGCGCTGAGGCCTCCGGACCGGCCGCCGCCGCCGCCGGAGCTCCGCAAGGTAAGCAAGCACTGAACTTTAGTAGGGGTGATCCCTGGGGGGTTGGGGGGGTGTTAAACCCCCCCCCCAGGGATCGGGTCATACTTACCGGCGGCTGCGGGGACGCCGCGGCCGCTGGTGCTGGGGGGTGGGCTCGCCTCTGAGTCTTTTTTTAAACAAAAATCCAGGCTGGGCAGGGTGGGTGGGGGGTGTCCCCCCTTCCACCCACGCAGCCTGGGAGGGGGAGGGGGAAGGAATTAATTTATTTCATTGATTTTAATGGGGACACAGTGCTGCATTGAAATCAATGAAATAAATCCGGTACCGGTATACCGGATTTAATCCGGGAATCCAGTTTTTAGAGAACCGGTAACCGGTAAATCCGGTAGCCGGAAATGGGCCCGGGGTCCCACCTCTACTATCTATGATACAATATGTGGATGCCGTGGTGCTCTTTGCACAAACAGAGAGAGGTTTGAGGGGAGCCACCTGTACTCTGTTAAAATTCTGTGAGACAAACGGGCTTGAGCTTAATAATAACAAAACCAAGATAATGGTTATTGGGAAATGGAGTAGGAGGATAGCCTGGCAAATACAATGGCGGTCCTTTGAAATAGTGGACCGATTTCCCTACTTGGGGATGTTATTCTCTAATAGAGGGAATTGGAATAGCCATATCAAAGAAAGGGCGACTTAGGCCATTTGTGCAGGTGGGAGAATTAATCGTGCCATAAATATATCAAGAAGGATTTCATTTTCCACATTCTTGAAGGTATACCAACTTAAGGCACAACCATTGGCAGGTTTTGGCCTAGATATTATTTCATTCCCAGACTGCAAACCTTTAGAGATTACTCAGAATCAATTTTTGAGGTGTTTGTTGAGAGTCGACAATGGGGTGCCTGGCGTGGTGCTTAGGGCTGAAACAGGAGTATTTTCCATGACTCATTACTCCAAGCTGTCTTAAACACCCTACTGGTTGAGGGTGTTGAGACAGCAGGAGAACAAGTTATCTGTCCAATGTCTGTTAGAAGAGCTTGAGTACATGGGGCCTGGTGGCTATCAGTGGTTGAAATACCTGACATATTTACTCCAGACTATGGGGTTTTCCCTTGTGCAACTAAGGGTAATTTCAGACCAAAATCACCCTATTCATTCCCCGCCGGGGTCACCCCGTAACGCCGCAACAGACGTGCTGGGGGGATCCCGGTGGGGAATCTGGGAGGGGGCGGGGCTGCGCGGCGCAACGTGTGGCTGCATGTCCCCGCCCCCTCCATGCTCCCGCTGCCCACCCTCCAGGGAGATGGGCGGGCGGCGGGGCCAATGCGGCCGCCGTGTCGGGCCAGATTCACCACGGCCCGGGATCCCACCGGGGATCGCGGACCGTGGTGCCCGGCCAGACGTTACTTTTTTTTGGTCCCCGCTGGGGATCTCTTTGACCACGCTTCCCAGGTCATTCCCCCCGATAGCCCGGGAAGCATGGTTCAAATTGACCCCATGTGGGTATTGACCGTGGCGAACATCTAGCGGCCGCTAAACAGACGTTCGAGACACATTGACCACAGGTGGGTATTCACCGTGGTTCACTGTGATCTCGTAATGTCTGAAAATACCCTAAGTAGTTAACCTACGGTGGTAGTAAAATCTATGGTACAGCAAAGGTTGAGGGATACTACCATACAAGAAGATCTGGCCAAGGTTAAGGAGTGAAAGGTTTCCCCCTGGCTGGGTCAGGTGAAGGAGAGATTCTCCTTTGAAGAATACTTAGATGCATTGTCCAATCAAAAACGTAGGAGGAATTTTACTCTTATGCGGTTCCAATTAATTTGCACCGCAGTATTGGAGGGTCAGTATAACAAGATTAAATATAGTTTGCGACTATGTTCTTGTAGTTTAGGGGAACCAGAATCAGTGGAGTATTTTGTTTTGCGATGCTCATACTACAGACAATTAAGAGAGACCTGGCTCGCTGATTTGATTAGTAGGGCGGTTAGTCAGGAAAGGGATAAAATGTGTATGCTTTTTGCTAAGCTAACTGAAAAGTTTGATCTTGTAGCTGTTGCTACTTATATAGCACTAGCAGGAGCAAAAAGACAAAGGCTTAAGGAAAAATTGAGACAACTGCATAAGGCTTAGTGGATCGTGAACGGAAGTGTGAAGGATTTCTTGGTAGAGTAGAGTAACAGAGAGACGAGATAAGTGGTGCAATTTATAAGCCATGACAAGCAATGAACTAGGATCCTGGGTAAAATGAAATTGAGCAATATAATTTCGCATTATTGTTTATTATATATTGATACATTATGGTCTATGCTTTGTTACCTTATGTATATGATCGCTTACGTTTATGTTTTACGTTTTATGTTTGTGGACTATGGCGAAAGCCAACGTCCTTAATAAACTTTACTTTACTTTACTACTATATTCATGACCTGTTCCTGGAGCTTCGCCCTGATGGCTATCTGTGCTCAGAAACCACCCACTGTTTGGAGATCCCACCATCATATTTTAAGTCAACGCGTAATCGGGCCTTCACTGTGGTGGGTCCCTCAGTGTGGAACTCCCTCCCTCCTTCATCTTAGTTCCTCTCTCCTCACCTTCAAAAATCACTTTAGGATCCACTGCTGGTTCTCCTTAATGTGTACCTTGCCCTTTCAAATTGTTTTAAAATGACTTATGCTTAAAATGAAGTTTATGTTTTAGCATATTTTTATGTTGTGAAGTGCTCTGAGCACCATTTGGCAGGGTGTGTGTTTGTATGGGGCTCATTATTATTATTATTATCATTATTATGATGATGATGATGATGATGATGATGATGATGATTAATACTACTACTACTACTACTACTACTACTACTACTAATAATAATAATAATAATATAGTGCCAACAATGTTCCTGGCACTGTACAATCCACAGTCAGAAACAGATCCCTATTCCTAAGGGGCTTACAATCTCAGATACAAGGGACTGGGATATAAGGAAGAGGTAAACATCAGGAACGACAAGAGTACATTCATGAGGTTGAGAAGGTGCAGGCTCACGTGCTTTGCATAGTTACAGGGAATTAAGGTCTGAGTGAGGGGGAAAGGATGCAGTATCACTAATGACAAGCTAGGGAAGGCCTGATGGAAGAGGTAGGTTTTCAAGAGGGATTTGATGGTTGGGAGGGTGGGAGCGGAGCGAAGTGAATGTATCCAGGGAAGGAGTTCCAGGCATGAGGGGCAGCAAGGGAGATGGGGCAAAGACGTTTAGAGGAGCAAGAGGTTAGCAATCAGGTGAGGGTGGGGGCAGAGGAGGAATGAAGCTCCCGGGCAGGAGCGTGGTGGGATACAAGAGTGGAGACAGATGGAGAAGCAAGGCCATGAATAGTCTTGAAGGTGAAGACCAGGAGCTTGTGCTGAATGTGTTCACGTAGGGGAATCCAGTGCAGGGCAGAGAGATGGGGCTGTACATGGTCAAAGTGAAGGGATTTTGGCTGCGGAGTGTTGAATGGAAATAAGGGGGCCCAGATCAGAGCAAGGGAGGCCAGTAAGAGGAAACTACAGTAGTCAAGGCGACAGTTGACTAGAGCATGGACTAAGGTTTTTGCAACGGCAACAATAAGGCAAGGCTGGATTTTAGCAATATTGTACAGAGCAAAGTGACAGGATTTAGCAACAGCCTGGATCTGAGGCTTAAAGGATAATGCACAAGTAACAGAGCTCAACAGATATACAGCTGTGCATTGTTAAGGTACAACAACAAAATATAATAATAATAATAATAATAATAATAATAATAATAATTAATAATAATAAAAAAAGTATTATTATTTTATTATTATTATTTTATTAAGAACATAAGAATTGCCATACTGGGTCAGACCAATGGTCCATCTAGCCCAGCAGCTTGTCTCCGACAGTGGCCAATCATGGTGGCTTGGGAGAAGCACCCAACAGGTCACAATGAGGGATCCCATCCCTGTTGTTTTCCCCCAGCTCCCGTCACGTTCCCTTATCCTGTCTGGCTAATAGCTGCTAATGGGTCTGTCTTCCAGAAACTTGTCCAAACATTTTAAACTCAGCTATAGTACTGGCCTTTACCACAGACTCTGGCAGTAGATTCCACAACCCAATTATACGCTGAATGAACAAATATTTTATTTATTTTAAACTTGCCACCTATGAGTTTCATGGAGTCTCCCCTGGTTCTAGCTGAGAGGGTAAATAACTGCTCCTTGTTTATTAGCTCCACACCACTCATGATTTTATAGACCTCTATCATATCTCCTCTCAGTCGTCTCTTTAAACTGAAGAGCCCCAACCTACCAAGCCTCTCCTCATACGGGAGCCCTTCCATGCCCTTAATCATTTTTGTTGCCCTTCTCTGTACCTTTTCTAGTTCACTTATGTCTTTTTTGAGATTGGGCAACCAGAACTGCACACAGTATTGGAGGTGCGGTTGCACCATTGATTTGTATAGAGGCATTATGACATCCTCAGTTTTATTCTCTATCCCCTTCCGAATAATTCCTAACATTCTGTTTGCTTTTTTGACTGCTGCTGCACACTGCGCTGTGGATTTCATTTTTCCCTAAAGCTCCTTAAGGCACCCTAAGTTGTAAACGAGCACAATATGTGAGACTGTACAACATCTTTACTGCTTAGATGACATGGAACTTAAGGCTGTCCTGTTCACCTGAACCCATATAAAAGCTGACCCTTGACCCTTTCTTGTTTTCCATCTTCAGTGTTGCTGCCAACTTGCAAAGGGAAAAGGATTGGGAGTAATAGTGCAAGGCTAATTGTTAATAAATGGAGCCTAAATTGTAAGGGAGAACAATATGTGAGAGTGTACATCATATTTGCTGGTTTCATGGTGCGCGAGTTAAGGCTGTGGCCTTATGTATATGTATATGTATATGTATATGTATATGTATATATGAATATAGATATATATGTCTGATGAGACTGTATTTTTAAACCCACTGCTGTACTCCATTTGCAGTGTCCCCTTGCTGTTTTTTATTTTGCAGCATGTGCCATGACCTACAGGACTTCACTATCAATTGATTGATTGGAATTTTAGTGGAACTATCATCTGTTTTTAGTCACCCACAAGGCTCACACTGACTAGTAGCAGCAATAAAAATGAAGTTAATGGTGTTCCTTTTTAGCCATTCTGTTCAATATTTTGTGTCTGTCATTAGCTTTTATTATACATGGAAGTCACTTTGGAATATGGCCTACATATTTCTTGAAACAGAAGACAGTTCCCTATGCAGCATGCCGCTTCAATTGGTCTTGCTTGCTGTAGGCTTTCTTGGATGTCACTTTTTTCAGTTCAGTCCACATGCTTTATTTAAATCAGGTGACTGGTGCCCTTGGCATTAAATGGCTGATCGTTTTTTAAAGAGAATTATACACATCTTGATATACCATGTGCTTCTGTTTCCAAATCCCTTGAAAAATAAATGTCCTTCCAGCTTCCTAACTAGATGGCATCATTTTGGGGGGTCCTAATAGCCCTTCAATCCTTGCAATATTGTGTCATTAACAGAACACAATTCAACAATACTTTCCTAACATAACCACACGATATAGCTATATATCCATCAAACTTAAACAATTGATGTCTCTTTCTACTCAACTCCCATGGTATGTTCCATCAAAGCAGAATCTGCCCCTAGAGTTTCTTCATATGAGAAAACTCTGGCCCAAAATATTTTTCCTTTCTCTCAAGCTCTCTTTAAAGTCATTTTAATGTTTTTATGAATTATGAGGGTTGTGCTTTTCTCATTCTACAAAACTTATCCTTTATTGCCATGTCATTGTTCAAAACAAGATATTTTGTGATTAAACAAAGTATTTAAAACTGCAGAAAAATAGCCTTGTCACTTTTTAAAAAAATCTATATTTTCCTTATTATACAAATATTCTCAAATAACACATTTGTTTAAAGTACATTCTAAATTCCAGAATAAGTCCTCTTTTTAAAGACACTGTTTTAAAGACACTTCAGCATTTGATTATGATTATGATTATGATTATTAAAAATGTTAAGTGATCAAAAATATTGTACATGTGAAATGTTTTTCCTGATTAGATAGGTCAGAGTGTTCAATAACAGAAGCTTTTCTAGTCTTTGGGTGTTAGTTGATGAAAAAGTAGCCCACTGGAGTCTGGGTTCACTTCATGAAGCCTGCACACAGTCGCAACTCACATGGTTAACCAAATGAACCCAACCAGTGGGGAGGCACCACCCACAGTCCACCATACCCCGTCTCATGACTGACAGCCATGGCAAACTCTGGGTACAGTCCGCCGCCCCCACTGTGTTGTTTGTCTGTTTCTTTTGTGGGGATGGGTTCTTTCTTTTTCTTTTTTGGAGTGCTTTTTTGGAGCACTCCAAAAGTGAATGTAAACAGCCAAAGTGCCAGTGAGACAGCGCAGAGAGGACACTCGCTTCTTGGACCTCTCTAGGCACTGCACCAAGTACTCTATGGTCCTGGCAGACCTGTATGTGGGCAAAGGCTACACATACCCTAATAGATGGGAAGCAATCCTGTGGGCGCACATTAGCCAGAAATTAGCCAACATTTACCTGCACAACAGGCTCCATATTCTCCGATATGACTCCATGAGTGGGGTCGGGGTCGCTGCCCTGTGTCTGTTGGGGGCGAACATCTGGTGAGTACTTAATAAATGAGTACTTATTTGTTTTTACTCTTTGATATAGCTGGCATCTGTTTGATTGAAGTCACATTTAAAAGAAAAACTCTATGGAAAGTGTTCAGTTTAGAGAAACTGAACTGGATGTCAAGTGATAGGGAGAGTCTGTAGTGGCATACATGGGGGAGAAAAGGTGCAGAGTTCTGATTTTATGAGCACTTGCAGTGAGGCTGGAGAGTGCAGCACCCACAGTCACACACAAAGAGCACTGAGCCAGCCTACAAGCAACACAAGATCTAGCCATGGTGGGGGCTGTGCATCTTGGCAGAATCTTATATTTGTTTTGCAATGGCCACTCCCAAGCCTCCCTGGATGAAGTGATTGGGTACTGGCAATTTGGAAGCCTGGGCAGCATCTCCAGAGAATAAGCATATACTCTGTGTTTTAAACTACTCTAAAAGGGGTGTTTTTTGATGAACAGCTGCCCCGCCTCTGCTCCACCTCAGCCCTTGGTGAGCAAACTGGTTAAAGGTGGCTTGCCCAGGGCTGAGCCGGATCAGAGGTGGGGCAGGCTGTCCATGTTCTGGGGAAACTGCGCTAGTGGTGCTCCACAAGTGGAGCGGGCTGCCCAAACCCAGAGCACCGGCTGGGGGCAGAGCAGAGGTCTATCTACTGGGTGGACAACCTACCACATGTCTTCAGGCCGGGGTTTTCATTGGCAATGCCATAGAGCTGTGGGAAACAGCAGAGAGTGGTGGCCCATCCACCTGCAGATCTAGTGTGTGGAAGGAGGGGGTGCTGCGTGGGTGGACTGCTGGTCTCGGCAGCGCCAGACTGCAGCAGCGTGAGGTCCACTTAAACTCAGCTCTGTCGGGGCTACATGTGGGAGATGCAGGGCTGGTCATCCCTGGAGCAGGTCTGGGAGTGGTTCGTCTAAAGATACCCAGAGTCTACATGATCTTTTCTCTTTATCAGTCTTCTATTGTTTTATATTGTGCCAATCACAGGAGATTGAAAATGTGGGTTAGTGAAACCGTGGCTGTTTTCACACGAGATGATGTCTCCTGTCATTTTCTTGTTCCTGCAATCTTCCTGCAATCTTAAAATGACATGATTTGTTTATCTGGGCACCCTCCTACTGCAAGATTTTTTCTTGTATGTTTCACTAATTGTGGGAGCTACCATACTCACGAGTGCAAATTTCACACCATTTTTGCCCTCCCCCTTCTGCCCTACACCTGATGACTTGAAATCCACAAACTGACAGCAGATTGGAATTAGCAGGCCCACAGCAGAGCTGGGTGAAATTAACAAACTGGGTGAAATTAATTAGCCAGGAATGAAGCACAGCTCCGTCCTGCTAGTTTATTGGTTTCCATGTCTGCTATCCTATGATTATAATACCACATTCACAATTTTGCACGACCATAACACCCATCACTGTAAGAAAAGGATTTCAGAGTCCAATAATGCAGAAGCACTCATGGAATAACTCACACGACAAAAAAAAAAAAAAAAGAATAGTTCACTCACACATGCAGTTAATTTGTGGGAGCAAATTACAATCCTGCAATTAGCATCTCGTGTAAAAGCAGCCCTAAATATTGAGGTTCTACTAATCCAATAGTTTTCCCAGACAGCTTGTGCAAGAGGCATTTACACAATCAGGTAATTGATGTGTTTATCAGGAAACTCGCAGGTTTGTGTCTCATGTAAAAATGCCCCAAATATTTATTATTATTATTATTATTATTATTATTATTATTATTATTATTATTATTAT
>QEPC01002298.1:484496-503527 GCA_003113815.1 Sphenodon punctatus | reverse complement strand
CCAGCAGAGGGAGGGGACCACATCACCCACATTAAGCGCACCCATGACCTGAGAGTGAGGTGGCAAGCGGTGGAGTCTGGTGTGGCCATGGAGCCTCAGCTCCAGAAGAAGGGGGGGAAGGCAACCCACAAACGACAGCATGTAAACCCTTCCCCGCCCCTCCAGCCTCGATGTGGAGACCCCTGGGCCCTGGGAGAATGCACAGGCCAAGGCCTTTCGGGGCCAGTTGGAGTCACCCACCTGGGACTTCGTGGCCATGGTTCAGATGTCTGCAGCCACCATGGAGAACCGCCTAGTGGACCAGTTATAGACTGTCCAGGTGGAGAGGCAGAAGGTGGAGGCATACAGCCAGTATGGCTCTGCTGAGATGGACCGCCTGCAAATGTACCATCAGACACTCTCCAGGTGGCATCGGGACATGGAAGGGACCCTGAACATTGCCGTCTCCCATGGCTACAAGTCGCCAGAGTCCCAGGTGGCCCTCAGCCCTGTGCTGCACCCTAATGGCTTTTGCCTTTCCCCCAAGTCTAGTTTAATTTATAAGTTTCCTTTGAATGTTTCCTTTTGGTTTTTGAATGTTGTTGTTGTTTTTGTTTTGTTGTTATGTAAATAGTTTTAATAAAAGTTGTTGTATTTGTTTTTACAAGCTTCGTTTGACCTGTCCAATCTTTTATCCCTATGTGTTGCAGTTGGTGGTAGCAGCAGGTACAGGAACGCACACAGGCAGGCAAGCAGGCAGGCACATATAAAACATTGTGTGTTATATTCCATCTCATTATGGTAGGTTTGCTGTTTGCTGGATGTGGGCAATGGGCATTGGGTGCATGAGCACAGATGGGAGTTCTTCCTGGTTCTGGCAGGTGGCATCCAGGGTATCTGGATGCACCTACCTCTGCCCCTCTAACCCCCATCTCCCTTGTTCTAACTGGGAACCCCTCTCTCTCTCTCTCTCTCTCTCTCTCTCTCTCTCTCTCCATATAGTGCAGGTGACAGCATGGGTGGGATCGTGTCTGTTTCTCCTTCACGCAGTGGGTGAACTTTCTCTCTCTCTCTCTCTCTTATTTCTCTCTCTCTTGGCAGCAACCTGGGTGGGCACACAGGCACCTTGGCATGAGAGGCAGGAAGGTGGGTTGAGGCAGGCTTTGAGCTTGGCAGCAGCCTGGGGTACAGGACCCTTGGTACAGACAGCATATAGGCCTGGCATCATTAGCTGTTTCTTGATGCCATGGCATCATGGCACAGACAGCATATCGGCTTGGCCTAGGGGACATTGGCACTGGAAGAAACAGACATTTGTGTCCATGGTACAGAACCCTTGGCACAAATAGCATATAGTCCAAGGGGGCCATCTCTGTAAGCGGAATGATGGCAAATGGAAGGAGATCTAGACACTGAGGTGAGACAGGAAAGCAAGTAAAACTCCCCACCCACACCTAGTCACCTACCTAAATACCCACATACTAAATAACTGTGACAGAGACACAGACATATGGGTATAATGTCACATGACCAATCCCCCTCACCCCCTGATTGTCACCCATTGGCACGACTTTGCTAATCTGCATGCCTTGCGTGACATACTTTATTGATGGCCCCATGCACGGGACCCATCAGCACCTTCACATCCAAGAGCATTGATGTCCAGGCTAAGAATGATGAGGGGACAGGGTTACGTGGGCTGGACAGGGGCAGGTGCCTGCTGGCTGGAGAGGGTGGAAGTTCCCTGGCACTTTTTGGTAACCTTGGCAAAGCAATAGAGCAAGGATCCTGGACTGTAGGAGAAGTTTAAGATTCTTTAGGATTCAGAATGTCATCTGTAGGAATGTGCGAACACAAACAGTTGATCCTAAGAGATAGGTGAGTGTTGTTGAGAAGGGATGGGGGATCATTGATTGCCTCCATTTCCCGCAGCCAATTGAAAGGTAGCCAGGTACAGGATCATCCTGGGCAACCTCCAAATNCTGTTCGGCCATTTCGTAGTTCGGTGTTCGGTTCCGTTCGGTGTGTTCGGCCATTTCGTAGTTCGGTGTTCGGTTCCGTTCGGTGTGTTCGCCATTTCGGTGTTCGGTGTTCAGTCCATTCGGTGCGTTCGTGTTCGTGTTCGTGTTCGGTTGTCCGAACAGGCCGAGTTCGGGCCGAACACCGAACTACCGAACCGCGTTCGCCCATCCCTAATCGCCACATGCAAGATATGGCATGGGGACTGGAACAACAGGGAATTAATTGCCCTATCCCTGACCTGTTAGGAATGGAAGTCCACTGCAGAGAGAAATTGGCCACCCAGTCCACCCACTTGTGGAGACAGAATGCAGGCAGGACTTCACAGACCATTGGTGTGACACAGTATGGCACTTCTTATGTTCCTATCTTTTTATGCTCTTTTCAGATCTGCCAGAAAAGATTCCTCCAGCAGAGGGAGGGGACCACATCACCCACATTAAGCGCACCCATGACCTGAGAGTGAGGTGGCAAGCGGTGGAGTCTGGTGTGGCCATGGAGCCTCAGCTCCAGAAGAAGGGGGGGAAGGCAACCCACAAACGACAGCATGTAAACCCTTCCCCGCCCCTCCAGCCTCGATGTGGAGACCCCTGGGCCCTGGGAGAATGCACAGGCCAAGGCCTTTCGGGGCCAGTTGGAGTCACCCACCTGGGACTTCGTGGCCATGGTTCAGATGTCTGCAGCCACCATGGAGAACCGCCTAGTGGACCAGTTATAGACTGTCCAGGTGGAGAGGCAGAAGGTGGAGGCATACAGCCAGTATGGCTCTGCTGAGATGGACCGCCTGCAAATGTACCATCAGACACTCTCCAGGTGGCATCGGGACATGGAAGGGACCCTGAACATTGCCGTCTCCCATGGCTACAAGTCGCCAGAGTCCCAGGTGGCCCTCAGCCCTGTGCTGCACCCTAATGGCTTTTGCCTTTCCCCCAAGTCTAGTTTAATTTATAAGTTTCCTTTGAATGTTTCCTTTTGGTTTTTGAATGTTGTTGTTGTTTTTGTTTTGTTGTTATGTAAATAGTTTTAATAAAAGTTGTTGTATTTGTTTTTACAAGCTTCGTTTGACCTGTCCAATCTTTTATCCCTATGTGTTGCAGTTGGTGGTAGCAGCAGGTACAGGAACGCACACAGGCAGGCAAGCAGGCAGGCACATATAAAACATTGTGTGTTATATTCCATCTCATTATGGTAGGTTTGCTGTGTGCTGGATGTGGGCAATGGGCATTGGGTGCATGAGCACAGATGGGAGTTCTTCCTGGTTCTGGCAGGTGGCATCCAGGGTATCTGGATGCACCTACCTCTGCCCCTCTAACCCCCATCTCCCTTGTTCTAACTGGGAACCCCTCTCTCTCTCTCTCTCTCTCTCTCTCTCTCTCTCTCTCTCCATATAGTGCAGGTGACAGCATGGGTGGGATCGTGTCTGTTTCTCCTTCACGCAGTGGGTGAACTTTCTCTCTCTCTCTCTCTCTTATTTCTCTCTCTCTTGGCAGCAACCTGGGTGGGCACACAGGCACCTTGGCATGAGAGGCAGGAAGGTGGGTTGAGGCAGGCTTTGAGCTTGGCAGCAGCCTGGGGTACAGGACCCTTGGTACAGACAGCATATAGGCCTGGCATCATTAGCTGTTTCTTGATGCCATGGCATCATGGCACAGACAGCATATCGGCTTGGCTTAGGGGACATTGGCACTGGAAGAAACAGACATTTGTGTCCATGGTACAGAACCCTTGGCACAAATAGCATATAGTCCAAGGGGGCCATCTCTGTAAGCGGAATGATGGCAAATGGAAGGAGATCTAGACACTGAGGTGAGACAGGAAAGCAAGTAAAACTCCCCACCCACACCTAGTCACCTACCTAAATACCCACATACTAAATAACTGTGACAGAGACACAGACATATGGGTATAATGTCACATGACCAATCCCCCTCACCCCCTGATTGTCACCCATTGGCACGACTTTGCTAATCTGCATGCCTTGCGTGACATACTTTATTGATGGCCCCATGCACGGGACCCATCAGCACCTTCACATCCAAGAGCATTGATGTCCAGGCTAAGAATGATGAGGGGACAGGGTTACGTGGGCTGGACAGGGGCAGGTGCCTGCTGGCTGGAGAGGGTGGAAGTTCCCTGGCACTTTTTGGTAACCTTGGCAAAGCAATAGAGCAAGGATCCTGGACTGTAGGAGAAGTTTAAGATTCTTTAGGATTCAGAATGTCATCTGTAGGAATGTGCGAACACAAACAGTTGATCCTAAGAGATAGGTGAGTGTTGTTGAGAAGGGATGGGGGATCATTGATTGCCTCCATTTCCCGCAGCCAATTGAAAGGTAGCCAGGTACAGGATCATCCTGGGCAACCTCCAAATCGTCCGAAGGCAAGCAAACTGAGTATGTCATCACTGCAGAAATTCTCAAGGAACTCAGTATGGAATGCAGGTTGCAGAACCAGATATGTGCCATTGGTCAAATCTGAGAAGTGGAGAAGATTCTGAATGTCATCTGTAGGGATGTGCGAATATGAACAGTCGATCCTAAGAGAGAGGCTAGTGTTGTTGCAAAGGGACGGGTGCCTATGCTGGCAGCTTCTAGGTATTGGCCACAGCCCTCCCTGCTTGTAACTTGGCTCCAGAACCCTGACAGTGGGTCCTGGGGCTGGAGTGGCTGTTTCTTGATGCAGTGGAATGACATTGTCTCCATGTGAGAAATGATGGCCCCAGACCCATGACGGTGGGTCTGGGGCTAGAGTGGCAGCTTCTGGATCTTGACCACAGCCCTCCCTGCCTGTACCTTGGCCCCAGAACCCAGATGGTGGGTATTATTATTATTTATTATTAACAAACATTTATATAGCGCCAGCAGTGTACCTGGCACTTTACAAAGTAATAAAATAGACACGGTCCCTGCCCCTTGGGCTTACAATCTGAGAGACAGGAGCTGGGGGAGAGACTTAGGAAGGGGAACAGAGGGAGAGACAAGGGGTCTAACATTCATGAAGATGCGAGGTCTCAAGTGCACGTACTTGGCTTGGTTACGATGAGAATGACAGCAGGCAGGTCCATGTTGCAAGGATAAGGGTAAACCGATCGTAGGTATAGGAATAGTGGCTCAGCAGGATAAAGAGTCAGACAGAGCAGAGCGAAAGAGGTGAGTTTTAAGGAGAGATTTGAAGGTATGAAGGGAGGGGGCAAGGCGGATGTGGACAGGGAGGGAGTTCCAGGCATGGGGGGCAGCAAGTGAGAAGGGACGAAGGCGCTTAGGGGAGCAGGGAAGGCGTGGAAGGGTGAGAGAAGGGACAGAGGAGGAGCGAAGTGCACGGGCTGGAGTATGGAGGGCGATAAGTGCAGAGAGGTAGGGGGGAGCAAGGTTGTGAAGAGCTTTATAGGTGAAGACTAGGAGCTTGTGCAGGATTCATTCAGGAAGGGGAAGCCAGTGATATCAGGCCTGGAGTGGCTGTTTCTTGATGCGGTGGAATAACATAATTTCCATGCGATGAATGATGGCCCAAGACCCATGATGGTGGGTCTTGGGGCTAAAGTGGCAGCTTCCGGATCTTGGACACAGCCCTCCCTGCCTCTAACTAGGCCACAGGAATTCTGATGGTGGGTCCTGGTGCTGGACTGGCTGTTTCTTGATGCAGTGGAATGACATAGTCTCCGTGTGAGGAATGATGGCCCCAGACCCATAACGGTGGGTCCTGGGGCTAGAGTGGCAGCTTCTAAGTATTGGTCACAGATCTCCCTGCCTGTAACTCAGCCCCAGATCTCTGATGGTGGGTCCTGGGGCTGGAGTGGCTGTTTCTTGATGTGGTGGAATGACATAGTCTCCGTGCTAGGAATGATGGCCCCAGACCCATTATGGTGGGTCCTGGGGCTAGAATGGCAGTTTCTGGATCTTGGTCACAGCCCTCACTGCCTGTAACTTGGCACCAGAACCCTGACGGTGGGTCCTGGGGCTGGAGTGGCTGTTTCTTGTTGCGGTGGATGACAGCACAACGTGCGAGGAATTATGGTCCCACACCCATTACGGTGGGTCCTGGGGCTAGAGTGGCAGCATGTAGATATTGGACACAGACTTCCCTGCCAGTAACCTAGGCCCAAGAGCCCTGACAGTAGGTTCTGGGGCTGGAGTGACTGCTTCTTGATATGGTGGAACAACAACGCAATATGCGAGGAATGATGGCCCCAGAACCATGACGGTGGGACCTGGGGCTAGAGTGGCAGCATGTAGATATTGGCCACAGACCTCCCTGCCAGTAACATATGCCCCAGAGCCTTGATGGTGGGTCCTGGGGCTGGAGTGGCTGCTTCTTGATGCGGTGGAATGACAACACAATGTGCTAGGAATGATGGCCCTAGAACCATGATGGTGGGTCCTGGGGCTAGAGTGGCAGCCTCTGGATCTTGGCCACAGCCCTCCCTGCCTGTAATTTGGCCCCAGAACCCTGATGGTGGGTCCTGGGGCTGGAGTGACTGTTTCCTGATGCGGTGAAATGACATTATCTCTGTGCGAGGAATGATGGCCACAGACCCATGATGGTGGGTCCTGGGTCTAGAGTGGCAGCTTCTGGATCTTGGACACAGCCCTCCCTGCCTGTAAATTGGCCCCAGAACCCTGACAGTGGGTCCTGGGGTTTGTGTGGCTGTTTCTTGATGTGGTGGAATGACATCATCTCCGTGCGAGGAATGATGGCCCTAGACCCATGTTGGTGGGTTGTGGGTGAAGAGTGGCAGCTTCTGAATCTTTGCCACAGCCCTCCCTGCCTGTAACTTGGCCACAGAACCCTGAAGGTGGGTCCTGGGGCTGGAGTGGCAGTTTCTTGATGCACTTGAACAATGGCTCTCTGTGAGTGGAATGACAGGCCCCAGAACTCATGGCACAGAAATCATGGGCGGCATTGGCAGCAGAAGCAGACATTGGATTGCCGGGGCACAGAACCCATGGCAAAGACAGCATATAGGCCTGGGGGCCATTGGCACTTGGATCAGCAGACATTGGGTCAGGTTGCCAGGGTACAGAACCCTTGGCACAGACAGCATATAGTCCTGGCCTGGGGGGCATTGGCACTAGTACCAGAAAACATTGGTTTCCAGAGTACAGAACCCTTTGCACAGACATCATATAGGCCTGGCATGGGGGCCATGGGCACTAGCACCAGCAGACATTGGTTGCCGGGCCAATCAGTCAGGTGGCGTGGCATGAGCAGCAGTCAGGCAGACTGAGGCATGGTTTGAGCTTTGCAACCTGGGCAGGCAGGCAGGCAGCATGGCATGGGAGGCAGTAGGGCAGGCAGACTCTGGCAGGCTTTGAGCTAAGTAACCTGGGTGAGCAGACAGGCACCTTGGCATAGGAGGCAGGAAGGTGGACTGAGGCATGCTTTGAGCTTGGTGGCAAGCTGGGCGGGCAGACAAGCAGCGTGGCATGGGAGGCAGTAGGGCAGGCAGGCTTTGGCAGGCTTTGAGCTAGGCAACCTGGGTGGGCAGACAGGCACCTTGTCATGGGAGGCAGGAAGATGGACTGAGACATGATTTGAGCTTGGCAGCAAGCTGGGCGGGCAGACAGGCAATGTAGCATGGGAGGCAGTAGGGCAGACAGGCTGGAACATTGGCAGCAGGGCACTCAGATAGGTTAGCAAAGACTGTGCAGCGTGAGAGAGCGAGAGCCAGTCAGTGTCACATAGGTGGGATGAGATCGTGTAGCCATAGGCCAGCTCACAGGCTTACAGCTTGTTTCCCAATGCCACCCTGCATCATGAGGTCAGTCAGATAAGGCAGCTGAGGCCATCTAGTATGAGAGAGAGAGAGAGAGAGGGTGGGTGGGTGCCAGGCATTGGGAAGAAGGGACAGCACCTCAGCAGCACAGGAGCAGTAGCCCTAGCTCAGATTGAGAAGGAGGAGGGGGAGCCCTGTCCCAAGACTGCCCCTGGCATGGGATGGCATGTGCCACTGCACCAGTGGCACATGGTGCAGTCTAGGGGCAGCTCGGGGAATCCCAGCAGTGGAAGGTTCACCTTCAGGAACAGCAACTGCTCCACCAACTTGGCCCAGAGTCTCAGGCAGCGCGGGGTGCAAATGTCCCCCGCGATGGAGAACACCCTTTCGCTGGGGATGCTGGTTGGTGGGCAGGACAGGATATCCTTGTCCACTTTGGACAGGGCCGGCCACACGTTGGCCTTGCTGGCCCAGTAGGCCAAGGGATCACTGCTGGTATCAATGCATGGCTCCTCCTCCAGGTAGGTCTCCACTGGAACCCCAGCATCATCCCACATACTCATCCCCCCCCCCATTATCCTCAACTACTACCTATCAACCTCCTTCCCCCAAACCCTCTACCCAATCCCACCCCATTCTATTCCCGCCTGTTAAATGCCTGGTCAAACAAAAAGGTCTTACATTTTCTCCAGAAGATGAGCAGACTTTGGCTTAGGTGGACCTCCAAGGGGAAGAAGTTCCATAATTGTGAGGCAGCAACTGAGAATGCCACCCATTCACCCTCCTTGTTACAACTTCACAGATAGTTGGTACTTTCAAGAGGGCACCCCCAGCTGACCTCAGAGGCCACAATGGGACATATGGGGAAGAGGTGGTCGTTCCATTTAGATGAAATTTTGACAGGTTTTTCCTTCATCCAAGGGAGTATCCCTTCCAAATTTCCAAAATATTGGTTAAAGGGTCTCAATTTAAAAAGTAATTATAGTTTCATGATTTTAACAGAAGTTGCAAATTTCCTTGGAGGTGGGATGAACAGAGGAGGAGCACATGCCAGAGACACTGGCACAGACTTCAGTCATTGTCACCCTGAAGTCTGTGGTGGTATACATGCGGGAGAATAGGTGCAGAATTCTGCTTTTATGAGCACTTTCAGTGAGGCTGAAGACACAACACACACAACACACACAATCACACACACTGTGTTAGCCTATGAGCCACTCAAGGCCTAGCCATAGTGGGATCTGTGCAGCTTGGCTGAAGCCTATATTTACTCCCTAGTGCCTGCCACCCAAGCCTCCCTGATTCCAGTGATTAGGTTCTGGCAATTTGGAAACCTGGGCAGTATATCCAGAAAATGAGCCTATACCAGGGATTCTCTTGGCTTGTCACAGTGGTACAAGATGGGTTTGTAATGCCAATTGGCCAGCAGAAATGTCAATCGTGTATTCCCATTCTGTGCTGTGCTGTGCTGTTCTGTGCTGTGCTGTGCTGTGCTGTGCCCAACCCAACCCAACCCAACCCAACCCCCTGCTTGTTTCTGGGATGTTGGAAGCATCTGCTTAAAGAGATTGGCCCTTTTTACATTGGCCGCAGTGTGGACTGTGTGTGTGTTGGTGTGCGCTGAAGTCAGTGTGTGCTGGGAAGGGATGTGCAAACAGATCGCGGTTCGGGTTCGGTCGTTCAGTTTGGTCTGGTTCTGTCTGGTCATTTGGTTCAGTTGTTCGGTTTGGTCACTGAGTTTGGGTTTGGTCATTTAGTTTGGTCGAGTTTGGTTTGGTTTGGTCGTTCGAAAAAAGGTATTGCGAGATCCCATTATCATACCAGAAACCGGAAATTCGAGTGCATGTGGAGCTTGTCTGGGGAGAGAGCATGTGTGTATGGGTGGCTGGCTGTTCGGTTCGTGTGGTTTGGCTGTTTGTGTGTTTGGTTTGGCTTTGTTGTTTTGGCTGGTTGGTGAGTGAGTGAGTGAGTGAGTGAGTGAGTGTTGGTGGATGACTGTTGACAGGAGTGCTTGTTGTTAAAAAAAAAAAAAAAGAAGTCAAAGGCTGTTATTTTGATTAAATGCCGGGGGGCCAAGGTGGTTCTCCCGGAGCTGGTGGTGGAGGAAAAGGAAGAGGTTCCTCCTGCTGTTGCTGGACCTTCGGTCGTGGAGGAGGAGCAAGAGTCAGCGGGCACAGGAGATGCTGCCACTGCTGCCAGGTTTGTAAAAAAAAATTTTACTTTGAGGACAAGAATACTATCCTTTAGAGCGAGCTCACTGGCATGTGGGTGGGTGCATGGGTGGTGGCCAGTCAGGCACAAACAGTGGGCATCAGTGGATGGCAGCAGATGTCTGCCACAGAGAGAGAGGGTACTGTAGTGTGTGGGGCTCTTCTAGCAGTCAGGCATGAGCACGAGCACCCCCACCCAAACATGTGCCAGGCTAGCAAGGGTTTCCACTCTCCAGTTGCCAACCCTAGGCACCCCCAAATAGGGGCAGGATTTGCACGTGCCAGCCATGGTTTTTCCAGTTGCCATCCATAGCTCCCCAAGGAGGGCAGGAGTCCTCCAGGCACCAGGAGTCTGCAGCAGCAAGGGCCTTTTGGGTCGAGGTGGAGAGGCCCACCCGGGACTTTGTGGCCAGCCTGAAGCAGACATCAGCCACCATGGAGAACCATTCCAGGCGCTCAAGGTGGAGAAAAAGAAGGTGGAGGCATACACCCAGTGCGCCTCTGCTGAGACAGAATGCCTGGAACTGTACCACGAGTCAGTCTCCAGGTGGCATGCAGCTGTGGCAGGGCCCGTGGACTTCGCCTTGGCCCATGGTTATGATATGCCGGAGCACAGGGTGCCCACCCCTCAGTCCTGTCATTTGCCCCTTTTGCCTTTCCCCCAAGTTCTGGGGGACAGGCCTAAAGACAAGTAGGCAAGATTCTTTTCTTTTGTTTGCATATATGTTTGGTTTTGGTTTTATACTTGATGTTATTGTTCTTTAAAAAATTGTTTATAACGGTTATATTTGTTGTTACAAGCTTTGCTTAACCTTTACAATCTTTTATTCCTCTGTGCTGAAGTTCTGGAAGGTGGCAGAATCTCATACAGCTAGTTGATCCCTACCAGCAGCACCTGACTGGCACCTCCACATGTAGCATAGGTAAGGTATTACCCCCAAAGATGTGCTAGCAGCAGGGTCTCAACTTGCAGACAGCCCCCCAGGAGGGGCAGGGCTTGTGTCTGTGTGTGTGTGTGCCAGAGAGAAAGAGAGACAGGCTCCTTGTCAGCAGGTGGTGGGTGCCGGTGGTCAGAGGGGCTTTTTTCATCAGCTTCAGCGGGCATCCGTGGGTGGGTACTAAGGAGTAGGCTGGGGGGGCAGGTTGGTGTGCGGGCTGGGCACTGGGCTTCTAGATGCAGTGGAATTGAATGACAGTCCCCAGTGACTGGAATGATGGGCTCAGAATCTCATTGATGGTTCTTGGGATGGTTGGGTATGACTGATTCAGGTACAGTGGAATGAAAGCCTATGGGAGCTGAATGATGTCCCTATAAGTAGTGCATGGTTGGGGCATACTTCATTCAATCGTATGATAAGTAGGTATAGAAACACACACAGTCAGGCGCATAATACATTCCACATTTTGTTATATTCCATCTCATTCTGGTATGCTTTTGCTGGATGTGGGCATTGGGCACAGATGGNCTCTCTCCCCGGCCATATAGTGCAGGTGACAGCATGGGTGGGATCGTGTCTATCTCTCCTTCTAGCAGTAGGAAGAATTTCTCTCTCTTATTTCTCTCTCTCTCTCTTGGCATCAACATGGGTGGGCAGACAGCCACCTTGGCATGAGAGGCAGGAAGGCGGGCTGAGGCAGGCTTTGAGCTTGGCGGCAACCTGGAGTACAGAACCCTTGGTACAGACAGCATATAGGCCTGGGGGACATTGGCACTAGCAGCAGCAGACATTGGTTGCCAGGGTACAGAACCCTTGGCACAGACAGCATATAGGCCTGGGGGCCATTGGTAGCAGCAGACATTAGTTGCCAGGGTACAGAACCCATGGCACAGATAGCATATAAGCCTGGGGGGCATTGGCAGAAGCAGACAGTGGGTTGCCAGGGTACAGAACCTTTGGCACAGACATCATATAGGCCTGGGGGACATTGGCAGCAGCAGACAGTGGGTTGCCAAGATACAGAACTCTTGGCACAGACAGCATATAGAACTGGGGTCAATTGGAAGCAGCAGCAGACATTGGTTGCCAGGCCAGGCAGGCAGTGTGGCATGAGTGGGAGTCAGGCAGACTGAGGCAGGGTTCAAGCTTTGCAACCTGGGCAGGCGGGGAGGCAGGCAGCATGGCATGAGAGGCTGTAGGGCAGGCAGGCTTGGGCAGGCTTTGAACTAGGCAACCTGGGTGGGCAGACAGGCACCTTGGCATGGGCAGTACAGAGGCAGACTGAGGCATACTTTTAGCTTGGCAGCAAGATGGGTGGGCAGACAGGCAGTGTGGCATGAGAGGCAGTAGGGCAGGCAGGCTGGGACATTTGCAGCAGGGTACTCAGATAGGCTAGCAAAGACTGTGGAGCGCGATAGACCGAGAGCCAGTCAGTGTCACATAGGCGGGCCGAGATTGTGTAGTCATAGGCCGGCTGGCAGGCTTACACTTTTCCAGTGCCACCCTCTGTCATGAGATCAGTGAGATAAGGCTGCCGAGGCCATCTAGTATGAGGGGGGGAGGGCGCCAGGCATTGGGAGGGAGAGACAGCATCTAAGCAGCACAACAGCAGTAGCCCTAGCCTAGATTGAGGAGGAGGAGCCCCATCCCATGACTGCCCCTGGCATGGAATGGCGTGTGCCACTGCACCATCACTCCTTGGCCAGGGACAGCTCGGGGAATCCCAGAAGCTGAAGGTTGAACAGCAACTGCTCCACCAACTTGGCCCCCAGTTTCATGAGGTGCGGGGAGCAAATGTCCCCCACCATAGAGAACTTCCACTCGCTGGGGACACTGGTTGGTGGGCAGTACAAGAGACTCTAGCCACTTTTGACAGGACTGGGCACACGTTGGCCTTGCTGGCCCAGTAGGCCAAGGGATTGCTGCTGGGATCAATGCATGGGTCCTCCTCCAGGTAGGTCTCCATGGCTGCTGAGGTGCTGTCATAATCCCTCTCATAGTTCTGCCTGGGAACCACCTCCACCACTGCCCTCAGCCACGCTGCTTGCCCTATTGTTGTGGGGGACCCCATGCTCACCAGAATGGCCTGCACATAGGCTGAGATGCTTCTGCAATAGGGGTGCTGCTGCTGCTGGTGACGCTGCTGCTGCTACCGCTAGGGCTGGGGGCATGGATAGACTCGCCCGGCTGAGAGGAGTGGCTGCTCCCACCATCCCCGGGGTGTCCTGCTGCATATCCTGCTCTGCCTGCCTGACCCTCTCCACAAGTGCATCATTCCAGAGGGCATAGAGCACTGTCTGGCATGCCATACTGCCCTTGACCCTGGGGTCCAGCATTGTTGCCAGGACATATTGCTCCCGCTGTAGGAGTGTGTCAAAATGCGCCTCCAGCCCTGACTTCAGCTTGCGCACCGGGTCAAGTACTTCATCGGCCATCTTCCTGCCTGCAGGGCCACAATCCCGCCCCCCGAGAATCTCGACCAGCCTCCTCTGGGGACTCCGGACCAGAGATGAGGGCTGCCTCTGTATTCCTTTCAGTGTGGGGGCTGTCTATGACTTGTGCCTGAAGCAGGGCCCACCTATACCATGCTTCGGGACCCCTCTTGCCACTCCCAAAAGCTGCCTCCAGGTCCTACCACCAGTGCGCCGTTACTGCCAGGTACTCGTGCTGGGCATTCCTGCTGGACCACAGGTCTGTGGTGAAGTGAACTGTGCCCCCCCATGCCATCTTCTCCCTCACCCGCTTCTTCAAAGCCCTATAAAGGTCTGACACCCCAGTCCGACTGAGGGTGGTGCAGGACGGCAGCTTAAACTGGGGGTCAGGAACCCAATTAGCTGCTGGAAGCCTTTGTCCTCTACAATTGAGAAGGACTGCCCATCCAGTGCAATCATTTCAGCCTACAGGTGCTTGGCTTTCTCCTGAAAGTCACGCCACCCTGCTGTCAATGGCCTTGGCAGCTGCCCCCACCCCAACTCCTCCATGGTGGACTGACACTGTTGGCGAGGTTCCCCCCTGCTCCTGCTGGTAGAGGCAGCAGCAGATGGTGCAGGATGCTTGCCCACTGAAGGAAGTGGGCGACTGGCCGTTACAGTCGGGAACCCGCTGGCATCCACTTCCCCTGCCTTCCCACTTAACAGCAGAGCACTGTGGCATGACTTCAGGTGCCTCACCATTGCAGTTGTCCCAAGTTTGGCGAGCACCTGCCCACACTTCACCAACTTATTGCACAAAGTGCACTGCACCTCTCTGGGATCATCTGCCTGCACCAGCTTAAAATGTTTCCATACAGAGGATTTTTCCCCCTCCTGCCTTCTGGCTGGCCCCAGGCGATGCACTGCTGCCAGTTCTTCTGGAAGGGGCAGAACTTGGTGGCACTGGCGACACAGCTCTGGGAGAAGGGTCAGCCATTGCCTCAGCTCCAGACATCTCCTCTGTGGCACTAGTGTCTGCCTCTGACTCACTCTCCATGATCACAGTGATGTCTCGTGAAGGGGAATACTGGGACACGGGTTAGACTGCCCGTGCCTGCTTTGCTGCTGGCACTCTCCCTGTGTCCCCCTCTATAGGTGCTAGTGCTGCTGCTGCTGCTGCTACTCCTCTCCCTACTGCCATTGCCTGAGGATTGGGCCCTGCCTCTAGCAGCCGGGGTGGATTCCACCAGCTCTGGACTGCTGGGGAACACCTCCACAATGGGGGACATTGGTGGCCCTGAAGGAACATTGGAAGCAGCAGCACCTGCTCCTGCAGCTGCAGCAGAGACATTCGCAGCCTCAAGTCCTTCAGGCCTTCCAGTGCCCTGTGTGACAGTGGAGGGCACTACCAGGAGGTGACGCTGAACCGCTGAAGCCTGTTGCCCTAAAGCAGGCCTGCGGAGTTTGGGGCATGGTGATGTGCTCTGGCTGCTGCTGCTGCCTGCTGCCACTCCGGGGGCACGGCCCCTACCACTTCTCCCACATGCCCCATTGTCTGTCTTACGGGTAGCAGACCAGCCTCTCCTACTTTCTTTCTCCATGTCTTCCAACTCAAACACACACAAAGATTTTATTCATTTTTTTTACTCAATTTTTAAGCTAATATTATATCTATCGCTACACTAAAACTAACTGCTATTAACTATTGTAAAACCTATGCAACTAATACTAAATGGAACCTCCTAATAACTACAAAGGCCTTGTCTTACAAACACACTGTATCTCTATCTATCCCTATAACTAAGCTAACTACTCTATCTATCTATCTATCTATCTATCTATCTATCTATACAATATTACACAGGGGGAAACAGAAAGAAGACAGGGAGGAGGTACAAAACTTAAATGAAAATCAATCTAATAATAACCCTACTCTAAATAAATCCAAAACTTAAAACAGGGAAGGGGAATAATCAGGGATGGAAGAAGAGGGCGAGGGAAAGGATTCAATGGACGGGGGAGGGAGGAAGGAAGATTGAACACAGGGAGGGGTAAAAGCAAAAATTAACACCCAAATCTATCTAATATAATCGAAATAAATGATAATATGGAGGTAAATGGGTTGGATGGGTGAAATAGGAGGAGGATGGCAATGCATTGGGGAGATGAAAACTGCTGGGAGAGGGAGCTTTCTGAAATGCCTGCTGTCAGGAACAGTGACTAGCTCAGAAGGTGTTGGGAAGGGGAGAGGGCAATGAGTTTTGGTACTTGCTGTGCCCGCCTCACCGCAAGCCCCATTAGCTCCATGCAGCCTAGCCCGTGGCCAATCGCAGACTGTGAAGCCACTGGTCTGCGGAGAAAAGCGATGGTGATTAGGCCGGCTGGCTGCTACTCCAAGCCTCTCCACTGCTGGTGCCTGGAAGTCTGCTCCTTATGTGACACCCCCCCGTGCCTGCCTGTGTCAGGCAATGCTCACCAACTGGCAATGGTCACTTTTCTCGTGTCTGAATCATCCGAACTCGATCTGAACCAACCAAACTGTTCGGTCGTTTTGGAGTTTGGAGTTTGGATTCAAGTTCGGTTTGGTCAGATCGAGTTCGAGTTTGGTCGTCCGAACAGACCAAGTTCGGGCCAAACTCCGAACTTCTGAATCTGGCTGTTCATGGGTGTTTGCCACCCGTGTGAACCCCTATGTGAACCACACCATGGTTGGGTGGGGCGATGGGCATGCGTGCATGTGTGCTCACGCGCACACCCATCCACACCCATCTCCCATCCATGGAGCCATCAGGGGGAAAAAAGGAGGCTCTATGGGTGATGGTGGTGGGAGGTCGCTGTGCACCCATCAGAATCTCCCACACACCCAGTGCTAGGGATGTGCAAACACTTCTGAACCATGTTTGCACATCCCTAGCGCTGGGTGTGTGGGAGATTCTGATGGGTGTACAGCGACCTACCACCACCACCACGTGTCAGACCTGATAGGGTACATTTTTCTGCTTCCCCTTCTGACATCTGTGAGATGTCCTCCGAGGATGCTTGCTCTGACAATTTATTGGTGCTCACTTTGTACGACAAACAAATGGGGGGAATGCCTTTGTTAGACCTCGTCGACTGCCTTGGTTCAGCATCAGCAGCTGGCTGTGTCTGTTCCTGCACTTCTGTTACCTTTGTGTGGATTTCGACTATTTGTTCAGAGGATTACTCCCTTTCAGTGGTTTTGTTCCTGGTTGATTGTTCTCCTTCACCTGGACCTTGGAGAGTCATCACACTGTCACTTGAGTTTTCCACAAAGTTCACACTGTTACTATGGTTATTCTGTCTGTGCGTGGATCGAGGATCCTGTAGTCTTTGGAATGCTCACTGTATCCTACAAGGATGCCTTCAACTGTTCTGTTTTGTAGCTTGTTCTGTTTCTCCTCTGGAATATATACATAAGTCTTACTTCCAAATACTCTTATGTGGCCCACACTAGGTTTTTGACCATGTCACAGTTCGTATGGAGTTTTCCTCACTGTTCTAGAATACAGCCAATTTTTTAGGTAGGTAGCAGCAACTGCTGCTTTGCCCCAGTATCTTTCTGGTAGTCCAAAGTCTGTTAACATGCATCTAATCATTTTGGTTAGCGTTCTGTTTTTCCTTTCAGCTGTTTCGTTCTGCTCGGGTGTATATGGCACTGTATTTTGGTGCTCAATTCCATGGAGTCTCAGGAAGCCATCTAGTTCCTTTCAAGTGAACTCACCTCCATTGTCCATCTGCAGTGTCTTTGGTCTGTGCTGGAACTTGTTGCTCGTCATGGTCACATAGTCCTGAAGTTTGTTGAATACTTCATCTTTACTCTTCATGACGTACGTGATTGTGTACCTTGAATAGTTGTCAATGAAAGTTACCATATACCGGTTGCCTGCTGGCGTGGGAACCTTCATTGGGCTGCAGACATAGCTGTGTACAAGCTTTCATTGATGAATAGTCATCAATGAAAGTTACCATATACCGGTTGCCTCCTGGCAAACCTTCATTGGGCCGCAGACGTTGCTGTGTACAAGATCAAGCAGTTCCATGGCTATGTTCTGACTCTTCTTAGGAAGCGTAGCCCTCGTGGTTTTGGCTTTGATGCAAGAGTCGCATTTCATGAACACGGGACACGTTGATACCTTAAGGTCTTTGGTCAACTGCTGTCTGTGCATTTCCTTGACACTGTCTGGGTGTCTATGTCCCATGTGTCTATGCCACAGGTGGATGCAGTCATTGTGTGGTTTGTGTTCAGTGAGCTTCGCCTTTTCCTTCACTGTGCTCAGACGGTACAGGTGCTCATCTGCAGTGGCTCTGGCCAGTACTTTTGTCCCACTTTGAATTGTGCATTTGTCTCCCTGAAAACAGATGGTGAGACCCCTCACTGCCAGGTGCCTCATGCACAGGAGTCCACCTTCTAAGTTGGGCACATAGAGTACATCTTTCATGGGTATCGTCAGTGTGTCTCCCTTTGACTGGTTGCAGTACAGGAATTCTTGTCCAATTCCTTCTGCATTGATGCTTCTCCCATCTGAAAGGTAGATCCTTTCTTTACTGCTAAGATCCAGTCCTGTGAAGAATCCTTTATTGATAGTCATGTGGCTTGTTGCTCCAGAGTCTACACACCAATTTTAGGATCAGTTGTCTTACATTGCTTTGAAGCATCCACTCCATTGTTGAGCGACTGTGTTGCTGTTTGTGACTTAGCCCTCTGTTTAGGAGTTCGTGAAGACAGCTTCTGCTGTTCTGCTTTCCATATATAGATGTCTTTCTTTAAATGTCCTTCCTTTTTGCATCTGAAGCATACTCTGGTTTCCCTCTTAGGAGCTTTGTCTGAGGTCTTCAGTGCAGTCTCATTACCCTACTTAAGATAATTCTGCACTGCAGTTTCTCCTTTCTGCGCTGGAATTCATCTGTAAGTCTACATTTAACAAATTCCAGCTTCAGTTCAGCCTCTGGCCTGTCTCCAGGGCATTGATGAGGGCACTGTAAGATTCAGGCAGGCTAGAGGAGTAGGGCTACCACACGGCTGTCCTTTATATCTTCTATAATGCCACACAGCTGTGCCACTACTTCCAACATGTCATTTATATGCTCCTGCATTTCACTATCTTTGCCAAGCCTCATTTTGTATAGTTTCCTCAGTAGAAACAGTTTGCTATTCAGGCTAGTTCTCTCATGCAGGTTTTGCAGTGCAATCCACATGCCTCTGGCTGTGGTTTCACTTCTTATATGGATTAGCGGGTCATCTTCTACCAATAAACTTATTGTAGCCTTTGCAATTCTGTCCTTTTCATCCCATCCCCTTGATTTGCTGCTGGTCTGTTCGTAGTAAACACCTCCCATAGATCATCTTTAGACAGCAGAATTTCCACTTTAAACTTCCACAATTGGTAGTTTACATTGTTCAGCTTTCCTACTGAAAGTCGGAGTTCTGAGCTGCTTGCCAAACTTGCTTCCCTACCTTTCCCCTTCTGGGATTTAGACCTTCTTACTCACAGTCAGTAGGCCTCTCTGTCTGGGAGTTTTCTTTCACAGTCTGCACTCCTTCTGGGCTGCTTCTAGTCTTCAAAATTGGCTTGAAGATGTCCTGGGCCCATAAAGCTAGCCAGGAGACGTTACAGCCGCTGCTGGCTGGGGTGGTTAGTGCCTCCCTTCAGGAGGGCAGGGTGCCTGACTGCCTAAAGGAGGCTGTGGTTAGACCCCTGCTCAAGAAACCATCTCTTGACGCTGATGCTCCTGCCAGTTAT
>QEPC01002298.1:459007-471300 GCA_003113815.1 Sphenodon punctatus | reverse complement strand
CTTCAAGTAGGTCACATGTGCTGATGGGACCAGCTTTATAAAGGCCGCGCAAGCCCCTGATTGGCTTGTGGCCTCAATAAAGCTGGTCCTTGATTGGCTCACCGCCGCAGGAAGGGAAATCCGCGGGGATTTCCCCAGTTTCTGCGAGAATCCTGCCGAGGGCAGGATTCTGCGCAAATCCCGCGAATCGCGGGAGCGCGGAAGACTCGGGGCCCTGACCACCTGGTTCGCAAACACCTGGCCTCAAAGATGAATGGCCAACATGATGGGGAAAAACTTGAGAAAGGTGAGGTCCCTGTTATCCCCTGTGTAACCCATTCATCCGGACATGGTGCATTGCCTCTGAAATACAGGCTGAAACTAATGCTCCCTACGTCGTCAGACTGGACTTGGAGTTCAGCTTCCAGCTGTAGCTGCCACCTCCAAAAACTGCCACAGTTGTATTCTGCAAGGAATCTGCTCTGCGTCTGGAGGTCCTCTCAGACATAACTCTTATGTGGTGATGTTGGGGAAGATCTACTGTGATGGCACTGTATGGTCGGGACAAGAAGGCTTGGCCCGGGGCCACAACCTGACATGCGTAATTGATTGAGCCGAGTAACGATTGCAGTTGCCTAACTGTGACCTTTTTGGCTGCTATGCATGCCTGCAATGACCGTGGGAGCGAGGCGATCTTATCCTCCTGTAATTGTGATAACCCCAGCATGGTGTCCATTTCTATCCCAAGGAAGGTAAGTGATGTTAATAGGCTGACAGTTTTTTCCGGGGCAAGGGGAACTCCGAGTTCCTCCGCCATGGACTCAAAAACCCTCAATAAATGCCCGTAGTCCTGGGTACCAGGCCATTTTATGAACAAAAAATCATTGATATAATGGATGATATTGGTTAATCCCATTCTGTGCCAGACCACCCACTCAAGGAGTCTGCTGAAACTCTCGAAGGCAGCACAAGAAATCGCACACCACATGGGTATTGCCATGTTGTAATAGACCATGCCCTGGAACTGAAAGCCGAGCAGCTTAAAATCGAGCAGGTGGACTGGAAGCAAATGGAAGGCCCATTTAATGTCACATTTGGCCAGTAGTGCCGCTTGGCCACAGGCCCTAGTCATCTTGACAGCCTGGTCGAACGATGTGTACTGGACTGAGCACAGGTCGTCTGGAATCACATCATTGACTGATTCCCCTTTTGGGTACGACAGGTGATGTATCAAGCAAAAGTCGCCCGCGGTTCTTTTTGGCACAATGCCCAAGGGTGATACGTGCAAATCATCTATTGGGGGCTGAACAACGGGACCTGCCACCCTACCTTCTAGGGATGTGCGAATGCAGTTCAGAAGTTCAGAGTTCGGACCAAACTCGAATAGTTCGGTTGACCGAACCGAACTTTCGAACCAAACTCAAATTCAACTGAACTTTTCGGTTGAATCCAAACCAGTTCGGAAGACCAAAAAACCCAGTCTTGAATGTATGAACTTGGTTCGGAAGTTCGGAATTTGACCGAACTCGAACAGTTTGGTCGACCGAACCGAACTTTCGAACCGAACTCGATTTTCAAACCAAATCAAACCAAACTGAATTTTCTAACTCGGTTCTGTTCGCACATCCCTACTACCTTCCTTTATCTCCTTCAGGAGTTTGGCATGCACCAAATACTCCCGTCCCACTACCAATTTCAAATTGTTCACTGACTGCCTAATTTTTCTCCCACTGCCGGTATCCGAAATCTGCAACTAAATCCCTGTATTACGTAATCCATGGCATCCTGGTCGGGTCATTCACTAAGCTCTCTTTGGAGCGCTTCATGGCACACCGGCATTTGTGCCCTTATTTGCCCCACTCCCATTACTGCTGGAGGGGCACTTCCCTTGTCTATTTCTATTCCCTGCTTTGACCCATCCACAGTGTGCAGCTGGGTGGTTGCCGCCGCAATGGGCACAAGTGTGCCTGAAGCAGCGAGGGCAAGTGTGCCCTTATTTGCCCCACTCCCTGCACCATTGTATTCCCAGCAAGTGGCACCCTTCAATAGGGTTTGGCACCCGTCTGCCCAAAGGGGATCATTAATCAGTGTAACCACTCCCCTAACAAGCGTGTGACCGCTGTCCGCTTTTGGGGCATTGGATGTGTTGTTCATGGACTCCAACCAAAGGTCTTGTGCGTAAACATCCCATCACATGCCTGGAGTAATGGATGTCCGCTTTCTAAAGGCCTCATCATAGCAGAGCCAAGCCCCTGGGTGCCTGGTGTCAAATGCTCACCTGATGATGTCCTGATACTTGATCAGTTCCATCGTCTTGCCGGGGGACATCTCCACCATAACTCCCATCAAAATTGTAAAGGCAGCCGACCAGTTAGACCAATACTGGCCAGCTTTGAGTCTTTTGAAATGCCCCCTTTCCTTAGGCTCATCCCTAGCTGTTGGGTCAGGGATGGGATCTGTTAAAAAGAGTGAAAACACGTCTACATATTCCCCTTTCCAAATTTTATCCCATGTGGCCTGCAACAGCTGGGCACCTATGTGTGCTATGATAGCTGCTTACCCTCCTGCTAGTGGTGGCAATTCCTGTCTAATGTGATTGGCCAAGCATGCATGGGTACAACATGCTGTTGAAGGGGCCCATACCTGTGTGGCCTGTGGTGCCAAACCTTGGGGCGAGACAGCTGGTGCGTGCACACTGTGCTGCCCTGGGGGTGGGTAGGCACCCCTGTTGCCTACCGGCATAGTGGTCATGGTGTTCACAACTGACCTGTATTGATTGGTTGAT
Source organism: Sphenodon punctatus (assembly GCA_003113815.1). Lineage (NCBI taxonomy): Eukaryota > Metazoa > Chordata > Lepidosauria > Sphenodontia > Sphenodontidae > Sphenodon > Sphenodon punctatus. The sequence goes on along the minus strand of QEPC01002298.1, from coordinate 468,536 downwards.
GGCCCCACACATGCCTGAAATGCCTTCGCTCGAACATCCATGCTTGACTGAGAGTAACCCCTGTGCATTTGGGGGCCCTGATGATAGTGCCACAGCACCCATGTGCTGGTCCACCCCCATCTCGTGGGTGGGTCAGCAATGTGGCCATGGTGGGAGGTGTGCACCCCCTCCCCTGCATAGATACTTCCACCTCCCTGCCCTGGAAGAGGACTAGTGTACTCACTCAGAGGGGGGATCACGTAGTCCTGAGTTTGTAGAAGGGGACCGTCCGGACTGGCATTCTCAGACTGCTGTCCTGGCCTGGGTCATGCATTGGTGGCATTGCGTATCGCCTTCTCAATGGCCTCCATTCGCCGCAGGATTGCTTTCACTTGCTCCTGCCTCTCCTGCTGGAGATCATGGGTGGTATGATAAGGGGTTGTTCCGCGGTCCCTGCTTTCCCGCTGGGGGTTCCGTCTGGGCTACCATCTCTTGGGGGTTGCCACTTGATCCTGTATCACCCATTGTGGGTTCCTCCTGGTACACTGTCTGTCTGGGCTCTCTTCCCTGAAACAAGGGGGGACACCGCAGCGGCGTCTGTCCTTCCCTGTGGGGGGGCATCTCCTATCTCCTGTGGGGGGTCCCAGCACAAGGCAAGGGGCCGGCCACCCCTGTTGGGAAATGGGAAGCATCAGTAGGGAGGGAGCATCTGCCCATTGCTGGATGGCTGCCTCGCATCCCCTAAGCCTAGCCTGCAGGGAACCTAGTACCGCTGTGAATGGATCCCCCGTGATCCCTAAGGCGCCAGCTGGTGACCCTCTGTTGGCGGGTTCCACACTTTGTGGCTCCTGTCTCACTTTCTTACTGGGTCCTTGTCCCCTTATTCTGCCCACCACCCTTGGCCATGTGTGTGTGTGTGTGTGTGTGGGGAGGGGGTGCGTGGGGGAAAAAACCTACCGTGTCCACCGCCACGCACTTGTGTTTGTAGCTCAGGCTGCAACTGTGTGCAGGGCTGGCGTGTTCCATGCCTACTTCGAGGCTGCAATCTGTGTGATCCCATTGGGCCTGAGAAAGGAGGGAGGGGAGCTCAAGGGGCCGCACCCGTGTCTCATCCTCCACCTCCTGACTATAAAGGGAGGGGGAGGAGGAGCCAAAATCCCCTGGGGCTAGAGGGATCCTCCACGCTGAGCCGCTATAAGCCTAGCAGCAGCTGCACTCGGGAGGCACTGGGGGGGGAGGGGGGTCGAGGCAAACTACCCGGCAAGCCCGTGTGGCGGTCTTCATCTTGGTGAGCCATGGGAGAGAGAAAAAATGGCTGACACACAGGCCACTTAGGGAGCTCAGCCGCATGCTCCTCTTCTTCTTGCCGTCCAAGCCAACTGAGGCTTGGGTGGGAACCCACAAAATGGCTCCCGGAAAGTCTTACGATGTGAGACTTCCCTCACGTCTCCTCCTGAGGGGTTGCTATGGCAACCCCGCTACTTGCGGCCCCCACAGCGGTGAGGCCACTGCTGTGTGCGGCTTACTTCTCTGAAGGGGGGTGACACACAATACCCCCATGCCCTCTAGGGGTCTCCTTGATTGGGCAGACCAGCAGGCAGGGGGAATTGGTGCTTTGTCACTGAACGATTTGACCCATGGTACTTCCATGGTAGTGACTGCAAGAGGTTTAATTTCCTAGTAAACCTAGGTATTCTATATAACAGTTTACAGTTTCAGTTTATTTATTGTTTGTTTAACCATTGGTTTTAACAAAACAAGGTAATAAAAATATGCAAATAGACACATATATTAGCAAAACAATAACAATAACAGGATTTATGCAAAATGCTGAAGTCAAGCATTTATAACAAACAAACATCCCCTCTAAAAACAAATATGAAATTTTCCCTAGTTCTTCTGTGGAGCTTAAGTGTGGGAAGCTTTTGACCCCTCGAAACATGCTACCCAAATTAGCAACCTGAGCTCTGAGCAAAACCTTATATCATACAAATATGGTGTTCCACAAGATGCCAATTATCCAAAAGACAACTTGGGTATTTATGATATTTTGGCTCAACCGCCAGCCCTGCTGGATCAGGTATATATGGGGATTGCGGTTCCCAGTTGGGCACGATACAATCCCTGGATAAATGACATTCAGCTATGGATTCTTCTGTTTTGAGATTCCTTAGCTGGAACGTTGCGGGGTGGAGATCTCGCCAGCTGGACATTGATTTTCTCTCCTTTTTGTCCGGTTACAATTTTGTTTTGTTGCAGAAAACCTGGGTTTTATCTGATTTTTCATGTCCTGGGTTCTCGGTGTTCGCTTTGCCTGCTACCCCCGCTGTTGGTCCTGGCAGACCAAGCGGGGGTCTTGCTTTTTTGGTCTCTCTTGACCAATGTGTGGAAATTCAACTTTGCAATTCACTGGAATACTATTTTGCTTTGTACCACTGTTTGTTTTCTTCAGGGCTGGAGCTATTGTTGGGGAACTTGTATCTTCCCCCTTCCTCTTCTCCCTTTTCTTCTCCTGATGTTTGCCTGAAGTTTGTAGGAAACTGCAGGGGTTTTGCAGTCTTTATCCGGGGGCTATTTTGCTTTTTGCAGGTGACTTTAACATAAGATTGAGCAACCCTGCCTTGTCTGTGGAGCCCCTCAGGCTTGATGACTCTGAATACTTTCCGTGTGTACGTTCTTCTAGAGATTGCATTGTTAGCTCTGGGGCTGCCCGGCTGAGGGATTTTTTGTCCATTTTTGGACTTACGATACTAAATGGTTGTTCTAGTGGGGATTATGAAGGGGCTTATACCTTTCATTCGGTTAAAGGGTCTAGTGTCATAGATTACTTTTTATTATCAGAAACTTTCTTTCAGAACTTTTGTGAGTTCTGAGTTTTTACATTATAACTGATGGGGGGGGTCGGGTTTGGTGCGGGTAAAGTGGACTGATGACCTCAAAGCAGCCTTTGCTGACTTTATTCTTCAGCCAGCGGTCAAAGAGATAGTGGGCAGGATTGTAGCCCTGGAAGGTAATCACCTTGCAGAGTTTGATAGATTGCTGGCCCTTTTACTCCCCCTTTTGGCATCTGGAAAACCAACAGGCCCCTGGTTAAGGAATCCCCCCTCTTGGTTTGATAAGGAGTGTAGAATTCTAAGGAGTAAATTGTGTTGGTTGGCCAATGGGCTAAGGAAAAACCCTTCCTTGTCCCTTAGGTTGGATCTTTTGCCACTCAGAGGTGCTATTGTCAAAGGATCGCACTTAAGATAGCTGAGTTCCAGAAGTCGAGGTGGGCCCAGTTGTTGAAGGCCGCTCTGCAAAGTGATCAAAAATCCTTTTGGAATCTTGTTCACCCAGGTTGGTCCAGAGATACAGGTCTGGTAATTTCATCTGACCGCTGGGTTGAGTTTTACACAGGGATCTTTTCCACTGTCTCGGATGATAGGATCTTCCTATCTCTAGAAGTTTGTCTTCCTTATTGGCCTCCCATTTCTAAATAGGAAGTGATTTCCTTTATTACCAAAGTGAAACCTGGAAAAGCCCCTGGCGATGATTTTATTTCTCCCGAATTGTTGAAATCTGATCCTGACTGGTGGGTCAGTTTTTTGGCCCCCCTTTTTTCTTCAGTAAACTCTTCGGGGGAAATTCCTAAAGCTTGACATAATGGTATAGTGGTCCCACTGTATAAGAAAGGTGATTCTTCCCAGTCTGGGAACTACCGCTGTATTTGCTTTTTAAGTATTGTTGGGAAATTGTACACCCGCTTTTTGCTGGGAAAATTGCTGGACTGGATGAATGAAAGTAATATCATAGAACCTGAGCAGGTAGGGTTCCAGAGCGGGAAATCCACCCTGGATAAGGTTCTTATCCTTTCCTTTCTTTGTTACCAATATATTGCCCAGCAGGGGAAGTTTTTCCTGTGTTTCGTAGACCTTTCCATGGCCTTTGATTCCATCAATAGGGAAAGGATGTGGTACAAATTGAGTGCCACCTCAATTGACCGGTGGCTACTTTTCTTATCAATCAAGATATATTCCAGTAATCAAATTCGAATTTGTTTGGCGCCTGCTCAGTCACTCTCGAGAGGAGTTAGGATCTGCAAGGGTGTTAGACAGGAATGTCTGTTGGCCCCGGCATTGTTCAATTTTTTCTTAAATGATGTAATCTCCTTTTTGAAGAACCATGACACTCATGCCCCTAGGATAGGTTCAAGGAGAGTGCCAGCCGTATGCGGATGACACGGTTCTGATATCTCAGACCTTGGTGGGACTAAGAAGGGTGCTGTAGAGGTTTGGGGAATACTGCGATAAGGAAGGCCTGAAGATAAACTTCTCAAAAACTAAGGTCATGGTAATGGGGAGGTATGGGACTAGGAAGATTCACCGTTGGGCTATTGGGAATAATTTCATTGACCAAGTAAGTGAGTTTAAGTATCTGGGTGTGATCATCTCCTCCTCCTTGAGCTGGAGACCTCACTTTAAGGCAATGGTGCTACAATCAAGGAGCTCCTCGATTGCTATTCTTGGGTTTTATCATACCCAGGAGAGGAGATTGGCGCTGTCCTCTCTGCGGCTTTTTAGGGCCAAGATCATTGCCCAATGCCTATATGCCGTCCCAGTTTGGAGCCTATCCTTTTTGTCCAGCTTAGAGTCTATCCAGAATTGGGTTCTCGGATCTATCTTGGGGATTCCGAGGGGCTCCCCCCAGGTTATTCTGAGGCAAGAAACGGCAAGCCCAACTATTAGATCTCGGGCCCTTCAATCATTAATAGGGTATTGGGTGAAGGTAGTTTTATTTACCCCTCAGGACAATTCTCTTCTGGCTCTGGCGGTGGGAGCAGGGCTCCTTAGTGTATGGGTCAGTCAGGTGGAGGGCAAAGTTAAGCTGCTGGGATTCTCGAGAGAAGCCCTGGGGTTCCTGGTCCCCAGGGAAGCTTTATCTCTCATTAAGAGGAGGATAATGGATCAGGAGGTACAAATGGAAAGGTCCTTGTTGTCCAATCAGAGGGTTGCTCCTGATTATCCCCTGGAAGGACCTTTCCATTTCCATTTCATTTGGGGGAATAACTACCTCTACCTCTACCTATGGCAGGATTTCAACCAATGTAGGGCCTTTACTTGTTTCCGTTGTAATGTTTATCCATCTGCCCTGCTAGAGGGTCAATATAGGGGCATTCCCAGAATCAAAAGATTTTGTCAGCTATGTGATTTACAGGAAGTAGATTCTTGTAAGCATGTCTTCCTCAATTGTACAGCCTTGAATGGGCCCAGACACACCCTGTTGGACAGATATATCCAGGACTGTCCTGATTCAGGGGCTTTGGTAAGGAGATTTCTTAATGGAACAAACTCGGTGCTTTCTAAGGTGGTTGCCAGATTTTGTCAAATCTTTATACACCTGAGAGTAGCCCAATCTGTCTAGCATGTGGGTGGGGTAGTAAAGGTCGCTGGTGGACTGTTGTAGGACTTACAGGGTTATCCCTGCTGTAACGTGTATTTGTATGTCTGTCTTCTTTGCTCCGTGATGTATTTGTTGTATTGGCTCTACAATAAATATCATATACTCTATATAAGTAAGCACAATAGTTTGAGAAGAGAGATTGGGTTGGGGGAGAGTTAATCAGGTACATAACAAGTATCATTCAGGAAATACCAGAGAGCTTGCAGGTATCCATAATGAAGAGAGAGCTAATGGCCCTGCGGAAGAAACTGCAAACTGAATGCTAACATGGGATTGACCCAAATTGTGTTCTGCATTGCATGAGTAATAAAATATGGTAGAGGCCTCCTTGAGCATGTAGTATTTGGCATCTGAGTATTAACAGTATTGACTGCGGCATGTGGTATTTAACAAGTGAGGGTTAGAGACTTAACTCTGTGGATATTCTTCATGTCCTCAGTTCTGTTACAAGAGGTTTGTCAGTTTAATGTAGGGATGGGCGAACGCAGTTAGGAAGTTCTGAGTTTGGCCCAAACTCGGTCTGTTCGGATGACCGAACCTGAGCCTGAACCCGAACCGATTGAACCAAACTTGATTCCGAACTCCAAAACAACCGAACAGTTCGGTAGGTTGGGATCAAGTTCGGATAAGTTCATGTTGCAAAAACATGGCACTGGAAGGCAAAATGTGACAGGGAGGGGGAGTCAGCTCAGGAGTAGACTTCCAGGCACCAGGGGTGGAGAAGCTTGGAGTAGCAGCCAGCCTGCCCAATCACCATCCCTTTTCTCCTCAGACCACTGGCTTTGCACTCTGCGATTGGCCACGGGCTAGGCTGCATGGAGACAATGGTGGCTGCGGTGAGGCGGGCGCAGCAAGTTACAAAACTCATTGCCCTCCCCCCTGCCAACACCTTCTGAGCTAGTCACTGTTCCAGAAGGCAGGCATTTTAGAAGACTCCCTCTCCCAGCAGTTTTGTTCTCCTCAGTCCATTGCAATCCTCCTCTTTTTTCACCCATCCAATACATCTACCAACATATTATCATTTATTTAGATTAGATTAGATAGATTTAGGTGTCATTTTTTGTTTTTGCCACTCCCTGTGTTCCCTGTGTTTAATCTTCCTCCCTCCCTCCCTCCTCCGTTGAATCCTTTCCCTCACCCTCAATATATATATTCCATCCCTGATTCCCTTCCCCTGTTTTTTTATTCATTTTGAGTAGCATTAGATTGATTTAGGTTTCATTTCAGTTTGGTACCCCCCTCTCTATGTTCTTTGTGTTTCCCCCCATCCCATAGATAGATAGATAGATAGATAGAGAGAGAGAGAGATAGAGAGAGAGAGAGAGAGAGAGAGAGAGAGAGAGATAGCTGTAGGAGTTAGCTGAGATAGAGATAGTGTTTAGAGATTTAGTGTTTGTAGGAGTATCCTTTGTACTTATTAGATAATCCATTTAGTTGATAGCATTTAGAATAGTTATAGCAATTAGATTTAGTATATATATATATATATATATATATATATATATATATATATATTATATTATATTATATTATATTATATTATATTATATTAAAATTTAAATAAAAAAAATAAGAAAACAATATAAAACACTATTTTGGAGAGAGAAATGGAGAAGGGAAGGAGAGGCCGGTCTCCTTCCCATAGGAAGAGCAATGGGGCACATGTCAGAGGCAGAAGGGGTCGTGCCAGTGGAGCGGCAGAAGGCAGCAGCAGGAGCCCGAGCACATCACCACGCCCCAAACTCAGCAGGCCTGCTTTAAGGAAAGAGGCTTCAGTGGCTTAGCAGCACCTCCTGGCAGTAAGTACCCTCCTCCACTGCCACGCAGGGCACTGGAAGGCATGCAGGACTTGAGGCTGCATCTGTCTCTACTGTTGGTGGTGCTGGAGCAGGTGCTGATGCTGCTTCTGATGTTCCTCCAGGGCCACCAATGTCCCCCACTGTTGCGGCGATCCCCAGCAGTCCAGAGCTGGTGGATCCCACCCCAGCTGCTAGAGGCAGGGCCCGATCCCCGGGCAATGGCAGTAGGCAGAGGAGTAGTAGCAGCAGCAGGACTATCAGCCATAGAGAGGGGCACAGGGAGAGTGCCAGCAGCATGGTGGGCACAGGTAGTTTAGCCTCAGGGTCCCAGTATTCCCCTTCACTGACATCACTGTGATCGCGGACAATGAGTCAGAGGCAGACACTAGTGCTGCAGAGGAGATGTCTGTAGCTAAGTCAATGGCTGAGCCTCCTCCCAGAGCTGTGTTGCCAGTGCCACAAAGTTCTTCCCCTCCCAGCAGTGCTGGCAGCAGTGCATCACCCGGGGCTGGCCAAAAGGCAGGAGGGGAAAAAAATCCTCTCTCTGGGAACATTTTAAGCTGGTGTGGGAAGATGATTCAAAAGAGGTGAAGTGTGGACAGGTGCTCGCCAACCTTGGGACAACTTCAACTTCAATAGCGAGGCACCTGAAGTCATGCCACAGTGCTCTGCTGCTAAGTGGAAAGACAGGGGAAGTGGATGCCAGTGGGTTCCCGACTGCAGCGGCCAGACACCCAACTCCTTCAGCGGGCAAGCGTCCCGCACCAACTGCTGCTGCCTCTAGCAGCAGGAGCATTATGGGGGCTGAACAGCAGCAGGACCCTCGCTGGCAGCACTGTCAGTTCACTATGGAGGAGCTGGGGTGGGGGCAGCTGCCAACGCCATCGGATGCTGAGGGTGGTGTGGCTTCTTTCAGGAGAAAGCCAAGTGCCTGTTGGCCGAGATGATTGTGCTGGATGGGCAGCCCTTCTCAATTGTAGAGGACAAGGACTTCCAGAAGCTGATTGGATTCCTAGCCCCCCAGTTTAAGCTGCCTTCCCACTCCACCCTGAGTCAGACTGTGGTGCCACAGCTGTACAGGGCTTTGAAGGAGCNCCTTCCCACTCCACCCTGAGTCAGACTGTGGTGCCACAGCTGTACAGGGCTTTGAAGGAGCGGGTGAGGGAGCAGCTGTCAGGGGCTGGTGGGGTCACTGTCCACTTCACCACTGACCTGTGGTCCTCCAGGAATGCCCAGCATGCCTACCTGGCAGTTACTGTACACTGGCATCAAGAAACAGCAACCACTCCAGCCCCAGGATCTGCTGTCACGGTTCTCAGGCCTACGTTACTAGCAGGGAGGGCTGTGACAAATATCTAGAAGCTGCCACTATAGCTCCAGGACCCACCCTCAGGGTTCTTGTGCCCTGTTATTCCTCTCCTGGGTCACTGTCATTACACCTTTTCTTTACAAGTTAGCAACCTGCTGTTCATGGAGAGAGAGAGAGAGAGAGAGAGAGAGAGAGAGAGAGAGAGAGAGAAAGTGTCTCCCCGCTGCTATAAGGAGAGACAGATACGATCCCACCAAGCTGTCACATGGACTATATGGCCAGAGAGAGAGAGAAAGAAAGAGGGGGGGGAGAGAGAGAGTATCTCCCCACTGCTAGAAGGAGAGACAGACATGATTCCACCCATGCTGTCACCTGCACTATATGGCCAGAGAGAGAGAGAGGGAGAGAGAGGCTCCCTGCTAGAATGAGAGAGATGGGGGTGGAGGGGGAGAGGTGTATCTGGATCAAGCTGTATGCCACCTGCCAGAACCAGCAAGAGCTCTCATCTTTACCCACATCCACCAGCAAACCTACCAGAATGAGATGGAAATAACAACACACAACATATTATATGCGCCTGCCTGCCTGCCTATGTGCGTTCCTGTACCTGCTACCACCTATCGCATGACTGAATGAAGTGTACCCAACAAGCACTAGTAATTCTAGGGACATCAACTCTCATAGACTGTCATTTCACTGTACCTGAAGCAGTCATGCCCGCCTGTCCCAGGAACCATCAACGAGATTCTAGGACCATCATTCCAGTCACTTGGGGATGTCATTCCATTCCACTGCATCCATAAGCCCAGTGCCTGCATTCCAGCCTGCTCCCCCAACCAGCCTACTCTTCCGCACCCACCAATGGATGCCTGCTGAACCTGCTGAAAAAAAAGCCCTCTGACCACCAGCACCCACCACCTGATGCCTGCTGCCAAGGAGTCTGTCTCTCTTTCTCTCTGGCACACCCACACAGACACAAGCCCTGCCCCCCCCCCCCCCCCCC
>QEPC01002298.1:447891-458994 GCA_003113815.1 Sphenodon punctatus | reverse complement strand
CCCCCCCCCCCCCCCCGGGAGCCTGTCTTCATGTTGAGACCCTGCTGCTGGCACATCTTTGGGTTAATACCTTACCTACGCTACATGTGGTGTCAGGTGCTGCTGGTAGGGATCGACAAGCTGTATGAGATTCTGCCACCTTCCAGAACTTCAGCACAGAGGGATAAAAGATTGGGCTGTTCAAACAAAGCTCATAACAACAAATATAACTTTTATTAAAACTTTTTAAACAACAACAACATTAAAAAACCAAAACCAAACATTAGAAAGGAAACTTAAGGGGTCTACTCTTAGTCTTTGGGCCTGTCCCCCGGAACTTGTGGGAAAGACAAAAGGGCTGCACAGGACCTAGGGGCGGGCACCTCATACTCCGGCATTTGGTTGTCATGTTCTATGGCAAAGTCCATGGCCCCTGAAATGGCCGTCTGCCACCTGGAGACCAACTGGTGGTAGAGTTCCAGGTCAGCGATCTCAGCAGAGATGTACTGGGAATACACTTCCACCTTCTGTTTCTGTACATCAACCTCCTGGAAATTTTCCACCAGCCGGTTCTCCATAGTGACTGCTTGCAGCCGTAGGCCATCTATGAATTCCTAGGTCAGCTTCTGGACTTCGGCCTGAAAAGCCCTTGCAGCATCTGACTCCTCCTGGGGGGGTTTCTCCAGCCGAACTGGAGGAGGGGGAAGGGCTTTGATAGCTCTGTTCCTGCTGGGACCTTTCCTTTTGTTGATGACAAGAATATATCCCTGTCAGCATATTTCTCTCTCCTCCTGCCAGCCTGTTTCTTATAATATGCATTTTTAATATTCCTAAACTAAAGTTACTATAAAGCATATAACAAGCAAATAAAGCATGTAGGAAACTCATAGCATCCCTTCAATAGTTACAGATGTGTACAATATTCTCTTGGTTAGTGTTTCAAATCAGTCTATTAATTCACAACACTGGCATGTGCAAATCCTGCCCTTCTTTGGGTGCAAGGGATGGCAATGGAGAGACTCTGGATGGCACGTGCAAATTCTGCCCTTATTTGGGGTGCGTAGGGATGGCAACTGGAGAGTAGAGACCCTTGCTAGCCTGGCACATGTTTGGGTGGGTGTGCTGCTCATGATCATGCCTCAATGCTGGAAGAGTCCCCCACACTATAGTACCCTCTCTCTCTGTGGCAGACATCCGCTGCTACCCACTGATGCCCACTCTTTGTGCCTGACTGATACCCACCACCCACACACCCACCCGCACACCAGTGAGCTCACTCTAATGGATAGAGCTTTTCTTGTCCTCAAAGTTAAAAAAAAGTTTATAAACCTGGCAGCACCTCCTGTGCCTGCCGCTGCTCCTCATCAGATGAGCTGGCCACCACCACCGAAGGTCCAGGGGCAGCGACTTCCTCCTCCTCCTCCTCCTGTAATGTGGAAAGTTTGACTAACTTGTTAGCTTCTGTAGTTTGCAGGAATGAACCAAGCAGTCAATGTTACCCAAATGGATTCTTTAACTAAAGTCACAAACCAAACCATAACTGCTCTCTGCCAACATTTTAGTCCCTCTTCTGTGGTATCTTCTTTAAACTCCCTCAGCAAGTCTGAGTTAGAGGTGAAACAAATATTTGATTTCATATCCAAGATATTATTAACATTTTTGTATAGCTATTCAGATATCCACATGTTATCCACATCCAAAGCAGATATCCACACATTCATTTATTTGGTTATTTCACATTGGTTATTTCATTATTTCAATTATTTTTTTTCCCCTTGTGGTTCATGCACAATAAATAGATCTAGTACCCAAAATAACAAAGAAAATGAAATCACCTTAAGCAAAATTATTTTAAATTGACTATCCAGTGAAATGGAAACAAATAACGGTTTGTGGGAACCGAATTGGTTAGTTCCAATTTGTCAGATATTATTAGTTTTGCCAAATATTTGTTTCACCTCTTGTCTGACTAACTATATATTTCATAGTTTCCAACTCCTGTTCTAATGAACTTACTCAGCTGCCTTAGTATTGCTGTTCTTCCTTGTTTATAACTTCCAAAAGCAGTGAAGAAGAGATGAATGAAGGAGCAGTAAAAATGAAGAATAATAAAGTTATAATCTAGAGGCCATCCACAACTGTTTGTGCTCTGGAATTCCCAGCCAATCTTCTTTGGCTTTTGCCTGAGAAAACAAGAGTAAATATGTATGGCTTGACATTAGAGTTAATCTTGGAAGCCATATCAAACATTTTCTTGGCCAATATTCCCTTTAAAATCTCTTTTCAAGGGTGCCGTCAGATTGTATGTACCTTACATTAACTCCTTCAAATGCAGCTGGTGTCAATACTTCTCCCATCCTCACTTCTCTTCTTTTCCTTCATCAGTACATGCAGTCAGACCCTTTTGCCATCTCCCCAGTTGTTTCTTTATAGTGGGGAACTTTTTAACAGTGGTTAATTTCAAACAATATTTTCTGATATTCTTGAACATAATGGTAAGATTATAGACTGAATTCAAGCCTTTATTCTGAATTTCAAGGCTGTTATCTTTTTACGGCGGCTGTAATGCTATTTTGATATTGTTTGTATGTGTTTGTATATACACACTACACCTTGAATTAATCTTTCTAATATGGATCTTTTTGATGGTTTAGGGAAATAATAACATTCTCTAATACCTAGCAATGAGATGGGGCTTTTTTTCCCTTTTCTTTTTCCTAATTGGTATGTGTAAGCGAATGAGACATGGTACAAATGTTAAGCCATATTTTGCCCCAATAATTGTTAATTTAAACATTTCTGAAAAATGCAGAATTGATTTTCTTTCATCTCTGTTTCTTTGGCTGTCATCTGTTAAACTCGTCTTTTAGACAGGTAACAGTATATCTGTGGTGTTGTGTTTTGTTTTGTTCCAAAAAGAACTGAATCTATTGAAATACACAAAGGAATTATTTTGTTTTCCCTTCAATCCAAACAAATTGAGCTCTAAAGAAGCTTTAGTAACTGGATGCCTCATATTTGCAAGTGAATTAGAGAAGCTGTTTGAGTGCTGTTTTTATGGCAAGCAGTTTTTAACACCATATTAAATTGGTACTCTTTTGCTACATCATAAGATGAGCTCTGTGGGTGTTAAACAAGCAAACCATGAAACTACTCCATTTGACTTCAGGTTAAAGCAAGGAGGCCAGGTTATCCAGCTAGAAATTGAGAGGCACCAATTTCAACAGATCAAAAGTTCAGCTTATGCTTCAGGGTGGGAAAGAGTAATTTCCTCCACCAGTATTTTATCATGGCATATATAAGACACTCATGACTCTATAAGGCTCTCAAAGATTAACCCTTAAGGAAAAAGAAACCACAGCCAATTTTCATAACATCAATATGGATGAGAGATTGAGAAGATAATTCTGGCATGAATTTCAGGGATGTCACAGAACTTGTTACTGAAGCAACTGGAATATAAGGTGATGTTTGCAGTCTGTTGCTTTAATAGTTACCTGTAATGTATTTTTCTGACTGGCATAAATGTTTTTGACACTTTGGATATGAATATATGGGCTGAAAGCCTGGTGGAACCTGTAGTAGGTCCAAGCAGCTCCCACACAGCTGCCTCTGGCAGGTCCTGTGTGGGGAGCACTAGAAATGGGCAGGTGTTCCTCCCATGCACAGTCCATCCATGAGGGTCCCCCATCCTCCACTGAGTTGCAGTTGCTCTTGCAATGCTCTAGGCTATGCTGGCACCTCTGTAGTATAGTGCAGAACACATGTGACGACCATACACAGATCAACAGATGGGCAGTGGTCCCATGGGCACCGGATGTCCCAGTTTTGTCCAAATTTTCCCTCATAGTGGGCGCCAGGCTCCACATTTTCTTGGTTGAAACTGTGTGGAGCAGCACCATGGCAGTCTTGAGTGAACATTTGGTGGTCACAGGATAGAAGAGCAGGTGAATCCGGAATGAGTCTGGGGCACCATCTCATTTGTTAACATCCTTTATCTTGCCCTAAATTCCTTCAGGAGCCAGCCCTCAGTCCTATGTATGTGTAGGAGCAATGCCCTTTTGTGACAGCCCCCTATCTATGTTTTTAGGTATTCGAGGAACAAATTAGGGGGGAAATCGTAGCCAGCTGGAGACCTACTACAATATAAACCCAAACGCGTGGCTTAAGAGCAGACCTAGGAAGGAGGAGGAACTGAAGGAGAGAAGGGGAGACTGAAATGTCAGCCAAAAGATCCAGCTGAGAGGGAATAGCTGGAGTGAGAGTGAGCAGGGAACACTGTACCCCAGGTCTGACTATGCTGTGTAAAGTGGAAGATCTGTCGCAGGAAATCTCCACAGAGAAGATCTGTCTCCACTGTTGTGAATCCCAAAGGGGTTCACATTCCAAGGGGGTGTGGATTCTTCATGATCCAGGACAGCATTAAATTCCACCGGAGAAGGGAATTTAAGTTAGCATTGAAATAAATATGATATTTTAGCTTTGTAAAGATAAATCATATTTGTTCCCTCCTGGGCTGGCGGGTCGGTCTAAAGGTGGTGCTGACAGATGTGGAGGTGGAGCAGGCAGAGCAGGCATGTTGTGCGCATTTGGGGCAGTCGCACCAGCAGCAAACAACATGCCAGAGCATCGGTGGAGGATTGGGCTGGCCAAATGTCAGACACTGGTCTGGAGCAGCACTGTTGTCCTTCTGTGGGGCAGACCCATGCTGCGGCCCCATTCCTGGCTGTTGCCATGGGCAACACCATCAAGTTACAGGCACCAGTCTAGAGCATTGTACAATCACCCATAAATCTATGGTGCAGGAATGGGGGGTGCTGTGTGGGCAGACAAGGCCGAGGAAACCACCGGGTCAGTTTAAAGTGGACCCAGACAAGGTTGCAAGCAGGTAGACATGGTGTGCACCCCTGAAGCAGCTCCAGGAGCAGGCAGCCTCCACATCCACCTTTTTACACCCTAAGACTCTTTCAAATTATTAATTACTTTTGAATATAAGAAATTTAAAGTTACCAGGCCTGATCCTAAACTTATGGGCATGGGTCACACACATTGTGTGTGGTTTTTATGGAAGTTGCATGCAGGGTCTGCACATGCTGCATTTCCTACACAAGAGTTATGCTTGGGTTAAATACACATTGTACACACACTCCTTTCTACAATGTGCAGAGTTCAGGATTGGGCTCAGTATCTTTATGGGTTGAGGGCAGGCCTTTGATGAGTAACTTTACACTTTGAAGAACAAAAGCTTGATTGGACAAACAGAAGTTGGTCCAATAATGTAGCAAGTAGAAACTACTTTGTATCATCTCTTAAACTAGGGAACAAATGTAAAACAATAGCAGGATATCCGCACATGATACACATACAAAGAATGAGAAAGAGAAAGAAAAAGACTAAACATTTTGAATAATCTGCATTTTAAGATGTTGGGGGGAAATATAGAACCTGATAGAATTGCTTGGCATCTCTGAAAAATTACAAAGTCCATTTATATCCTTTGATATTAATGTCAATTTGTTTTCTTTAGTAAAACTGTCAGGGTGTAAATTATATAGTATCACTTCCATTTTGTCAGTAATGTGATTATGTCTTGCATTCTAGCTGTGCTCTTTATTTGTAAGATTTATTTTGATATTATTAAAATACCAGTCCAGATACCGAACAATAAAAAAAGTCAAAGCTGAAAGTAATTTGGCCCCAACCTGTAGTTTTGTTAATATTTGTTGAAATACTTAGAAATATATGCAATTTGCAAAGGTGATACAGATTAGGGATGTGCAAACAAAACCATGTTCGGCTGGTCGGCCGTTCGGTGGTTCGGGTCGAACTTTGAGTTTGGATTCGGTGATTGGTTCAGTCGGGCTCGGTTCGGCCTTTAGTTTGTTGCAATCAGGAACTGAAAATGACTTTTGGTTTTTGAAATAAATGGAAAAAACTGAAAAACATATTTCCCACTATAACATTTTTGTTTCTTAAATGATTTTGATAAAATTTGGTTAGCTTGTTCCCCAATGGAGAACACTATGTGTAACAAAAGTCGAAACGATTAGATAAAGGAATACGATTTTAGAAGCAATTGAATGTTGTGATTTTAAGAAAAGCTACACACACATTCATGGCTACAACTTCTTTATCTTGCATCTAATATTCATGAAACTTATGCATATTATGTACCTCCATATTCTTAATACTTCTGCCAACTTTTAGAAAGAGTGGATAAAGGATTCCAAGGGTATAAGACATTAACCTGAAAATACATTTCCAGCTGTAACATTTTGATATTCCATTCTGTTTACAGGGTATTTGGCAAGAATGTTTCAAATACCTTTCCTGCCATTTCAGCAAATGTACAGGAGATTTTGATAAAGGGTCCCAATTATATAAGCAATTGATGTTGTCCCTTTGAAGATCATTATTCATATGAATATCAGCATATTCAGTGCCAGTCAGAGGCAGGCACCCTGTATGGCAGGGGGAGAGAGACTGTAGGAGGAAGGATGTGGAGCAACCCCAAAGACTGACAAACACATTCAATGGCCAAACACATTACTGCAAGCTTCTAGCTTTACAGGACCAATTGGTAGTGGCTTCGAGGTGGGCATAGGGGGCGACCCTGAGGCGGGCATAAGCAACATAATTGGGACTTCTGAGATAGCATCCCAACAGTCAGGAGACATAGTTTAAACACATCCAGGCTGGCCAATTATCATCATAATCACATCCTGCAGCACTGAGACAGAGGACATAAGAGAATCTCTATTGACTCTTTCCTAAACAGATGCTTCTGACTTCCCAGAAACAAGTGGGGGAGATATTTTGGGATGGTCCCAGCACATAATGAGGATATTTGGTTAACATTTCTGTTGGCCAATTCGCATCACAAACCGATCTTATACCACAGTGACATAAGAGAATCCCAGGCATTGGCCCCTTTTCTACATATGTTGTACAGGCATATAAAATTGGGGACTTTTATAAAATCTTTCTGATATTTGGCAGAGATGATCATAAAAGTGTAATATATAGTCCTTCCAAAATTCATGTACACTGGTTGGACTAAAAAGATGTTATAGTCAGACATTCATTTATATGCTAATTGCCTATACCACCAAGATACTTTTTCCAAACCTTCTGAAATTTTGCAAAGATAATAAATTTGGGAAGGGGCATAAACTGGATAAGTTTTACCTACATTAGATGTGAGACAGAGAAGTTACAGCTAAGAATGTATATGTAGAATATGGCAAAATACAATAATTCAACTGCTTCTAAAATCGGATTGTTGTATCCTATCATTTAGAAATTTGGTACACAAAATGCTTTCTAATGTAGGTATAGGCACTCCACGTTTCAGCCACATAGCTTAAAAAATAATGTTA
The DNA here is from genome assembly GCA_003113815.1 of Sphenodon punctatus. NCBI lineage: Eukaryota > Metazoa > Chordata > Lepidosauria > Sphenodontia > Sphenodontidae > Sphenodon > Sphenodon punctatus. The sequence goes on along the minus strand of QEPC01002298.1, from coordinate 451,636 downwards.
CAGCCGATAATGTGTTTTCCATTGAAACAAATGGAAATTCAAATCTGATCTCACCGAACGCATCCGAACTGAACATTCAAATTCAAGTTCGGTTTGCACATTTGGTTCAGTCAACCAAACTATTTGAGTTCAGTGTGAACTCTGTACTTCCGAACCGCATTCGCCCATCCCTAATACAGATTAGTTATACCTCTGATTCAGCCCAAAGCAGACACTCAACTTTGTTGTTTTATACAGGATAACCTTCATGATTTCATATTTTATCAGAAGTGCAAACACTAAGGCCCTTTTTACACAGACACTCTAACACCAATAAAATGGGTGTTACATTTTATTATACATGGTCAAGGGAAACATTGCAGCCCTGCAACATGGGTCCTTTTCACACGAGATGCCTCCACCCAGTTTCACTCTGTGGAGATGGCTCAAGGCATCTGTAGAAACAGCACTTGTGGTGGGTGTAGGTATGTGCATGTTCCCATGCAACACCCATTTCCACCAAACACCCACCCATGGAGAAATTGGCAGTGGAGTCCGTTGCTCCATGGGTGGGTGGTGGGTGGAGATGGGTGTTGCACGGGAGCATGCGTGCACCTACACCCACCACAAGTGGTGTTTGCACAGACGTCTCCACCCTTCTCCACCCAGAGAAATGCACCCCACCCACCACAAGTGGTGTTTACACAGACGCCTCCACTCATCTCCACCCAGAGAAATGCACCCCACCCACCACAAGTGGTGTTTACACAGACGCCTCCACCCATCTCCACCTAGTGAAACTGGGTGGAGGCATCTCGTGTGAAAAGGGCCCATGTTGCAGGGCTTCAGTGTTGCCCTGTACCATGTAGAATAAAAGGTAAAACCCATTTTATTGGTGTTAGAGTGTCTGTGTAAAAAGGGCCCATTGCTCTGTGGGTGGGTGGTGGGTGGAAATGGGTGTTGCACGGGAGCATGCATGCACCTACAGCCACTGCCCGTGGTATTTACACAGCCGCCTCCACCCATCTCCACCCAGCGAAACTGGGTAGAGGCACCTCGTGTAAAAAGGGCCCAAGTTGCAGGGCTGCAGTATTGCCCTGTATTATGTATAATAAAATGAGTGGTTGTGTAAAAAGGGTCTTTTCAAATAAAATAAATAAATATACTACATTTTATGTAAGAAAAAATTCATTTTATGGTATGGTAGTTTTTAATTGTTTCCAGATTCTAAAAATGAAAAAGGAATCGAACCAGAGCAATAATTTTCCAATTTAGCAGACATACAGTATACCCATTTAAAGAAATTTTATGCTCATGCAGATATTAGAAATATATGACTTGAAGGCAAAAATGTAGCATTTGTTCTATACTTAGTAATGTTGTATATGACATTTTCCTTACAAGTGAAATTCCAATTATTTTTCAGATTATTAAAAAAAATCTCTGTTTCATCAATCCCTTGTTATATTAAGAGAGTTTTTTTGTTTTTTTTTAAAGAGCATATTACAGAGAAGAGCTAAATTTGGATTCCATGAGTGAATGTTGTAGTTATGGCCTACTTACTTATTAATTATGATTTCTATTCTGTCCCTTCCCAAAGGATCAAGGCATGTAACAACATATAATATATTTAGAAGTATTCATAAATTAATACCCATAAAAATACATACTGTACAAAATTCCCATAAAAGCAATTCCCCAAACCATCTTCCCACTTACTAAATAGCTAGCCAAGCAGATAGGTCTTACTTAGCTGATGGGAAATGCTTCGGCTTAGATTTTGGCAAGACTCCAAGAGTAATAATGAAGAATGCCTCTCAGTCTGCCCTTTCTGAACACACTTGTCACACTGATGGAACTTGCAAGATGGCACTCCCAGGTGATCTTAGGCATTGCATTAGTATATAGGGGGAAAGGCAGGCTTTTAGATAGATAGCATCGTTGCCATTTACGGCTTTATAGAATAAAAGCAGCACCTTGAATTTTACCCAGAACATTATTGGAAAACAAAGCGGATTCTGGGGCACTGGTGTATGTGTTCTTGACAACCTATCCCAGACAGAAGGTGGTTCTCTGTTTGTACCAACTGCAGCCTCCAAACAGCCATCAAGGACAGCTCCACATAGAGTGTGTTGTAGTAGTAGTCATGTATCATAACAGTCAAGCTAATTATCTTCACCACTAACCCTTCCTGCCAAAGCAAGCCCCATTCTTTTCAACAGGACTTTTATTGGCCCTTTTCACATGGACACTAACACTGATAAAATGGGTGTTACATTTTAGTATACATGTTTCAGGGCTGCAGGTGTGCTCTATGGGTGCTCTGCAAAATGTATAATAAAATGTAACACTCATTTTATCAGTGTTAGAGTGTCAGTGTGAAAAAGTCCTGTTGAAAAGAATGGGGCTAGTGCCAACACTAAGTAGAAGGATTCCACTATGCATGTACCAAGTGAAAAGCTCAAATCTGTTTCCAAACTTCAGGTTTAGCTTGACATGATTACATTTTGGGTAGGGGGAAAATTTTATCTAGATCTACAAATTGTTGTTCACATCTAGGATTTGGGATCATCACCTAAAAGATGATTATTTTGTTAGCCAAGCAAACTGATAATGAAATGGTTCCCTAATGACTGGAGAATGCGGAAGGTAATAATTTGCATAGCCACTGTCTGCCAGAGTCAGAGACACTAAGTGGCTGCATGCCTATTTCCAACATTATTATAGTTCAATTGGAATAGCCTCTCCCTGAGAAACCATATGGGAATAACTTCTGACAAGCCCCTTTTGATAGCTTGGGATAAGCTCTGCCAGTGAAAAACTCAGGAGTAATTCTTATCACCTGAAACATGAAATGTGTTATGAAAACAGCCTGAGAAACATCTAGATACATCCCCATAAGATTAAATTGACAGTCTGCACTTCCAGTTCTTATCCAAGGCTAATTCAAGCCAAGCCTCCATTCAATTCCTTTCATGGGACAACTCAAATATTTTATACAGCTTTCAACATAATACTTCCTAGTCAGCTTGCCTCTCTTTTTGAAATGAGACAGGGGGTGGCAAAGGCAATCACAATGCCAGGAATGACCAAAGTTGGTTGTCCTGGTCAACATAGCAAGAGACATCTAAACATACATAATGGGCTAGGTCACCTAATGGGGCTGTGTAAAACCCCTCTATTCATTCATCCTCTCCCATTCCCCCAAAGACATTGGGTGTCTTCAGACGTTACGAGATCACGGTCAACCACAGTGAACCACGCTCAACCCCCCCCGGGGCCAAAGGGCCCTGAACGTCTGAACGGCGTGTGCCAGATGTTCATCACGCTCAATACCCACATGGGGTCAGGCTCAACTACGCTTCCCGGGCTAGCCGGGGGAAGGTCCCGGGAAGCGTGGGCAAACGAACCACCACAGGGAACCAAGGAAAAGTAACGTCTGGACGCCAACCCCCGAGCGGAACGGAACGAAACGAGCCCCAGCCGGGGACGAGGCACGCTGCATCGCTGCCGGGCAACCAGAAACAACACAAGCACCGGAGGGAAATTTAAAGCGAAATCAGCAGCAAGCAAGCGTGGCGGGATGGAGCGAGGAGGGAGGCGGAAGAGAGCGGAGGCACAGACAGCGACAGTGGTGGGCCAGGAGCCAGAGGAGGTGCAGGCAGGCCCAGCGATGCAGGTGGAGGGGGCACAGGTGCAGGAAGGGGGCACATGGGAGCACCCGACCAGGGAGCCAGCCCGGGCACAACACCCACAGCTGCAGCTG
>QEPC01002298.1:414409-432775 GCA_003113815.1 Sphenodon punctatus | reverse complement strand
TGTTCCTTCCTTTTTTATTTTTCTCTTTTTTTAAAAAAAATTGTCTTTAATCCTTTCCACTAACTCTAGCTGACTGCGTCGCTAAGAAGATCTCCAGGTCCTCCGTGGCATCAAAAATTCTTCTCCTACCATTATCAAAAATCAGCATTTTTGCCGGGAACAGTAATCTTGGCTTCAGATTTCTTTCATTTAGTTCACCGAAGTATTTATTCCACTTCATCCTCTTTTTAATTGTCTCAGCTGCATAATCTGGCACCATTCTTATATAGTTTTGTTGAAAGGACAGCTTCTTCTTCGCTCAGGCTGCCCAAAGAATCTCTTCCTTGGTGGAGAACACTGCAAATTTAACAAGAATATGGCGTGGGGGGGTCTGACTCTTTCTGTGGGGGGCGCCCTGTCCTGTGAGCTCGATCAATAGGAGCAGAGTGGAATCGTTCCTCCTCAGGGAAATTTTCTTTTAAGATGGCCCCTATTGTTTCGTTAATTTTTTCTGTTCCCCCTGCTTCTTTGACTCCAATTATCCTCAAGTTACCCCTTCTCGATCTATTTTCTAAATCTTCACACATGGCAGATAATAAAGCAGTCTCACCCTTCCATTTATTGATCTGTTCTTGAAAAATCAAGGACTGCTCCTCCAGCTCTGATATTCTCTCCTCTGCAGCTTCCACCTTCTTAGCCATCCCCTCCAGTTTTTTATTACCGGTTTCAACAGCCAATTTTATTTGCCTCATTTCACTTTTAAGTTCCTCTTTCATTTGTTTTAACAGCTTTTTTAGGGTGCCAGAAGCCTCACCTTCCTCCCCGTCAGAACTGGATGGGGCCTGGTCAGTTTCATGTTCCTGTGCTGTCAGCGCTGCCGCCGCCATCTTCCTACAGCCGCTGCAGTTCTCTCTCTCCTGGCTCTTCTCCTCAGGCTGATTTTTCTGGCAGAATCTCTCTAAAGCGTTGGCTTGAGAGATTTTTTGTCTTGGCTTGTTTCTTGCAGCCATTTCTTCACGAAGTAGGTTAATTAATGTCTTTTTTTAACAGTTAGGTTTGCTTTTAGAGCTGGGGGGAGCGGAGCTCAGGGTATTCCCAGCCACTAGCCCTGCCGCATGTGCAGATCCCCCCATGGGTGTTTTTAGACACACATTTCTCCTGGATGTTTGCTGTAACATCCAGAACTTTCTGTGTGTCTAAATCACTCATCCAGATCGTAAACATCTGGATCTTTGATCTTCTGCGTGAAACTTCTCCCAGAACTTTTGTGTGTAAAAGGTTCTCCTGGTAACCTGCTTTGCTCTGGACAGCTGTGGTCACTTGGTTTCCATGGCAGCCTGTCACGTTTACAGCTACGGCTACTTTAGGCTGCCTCAGGGCAGTGTTTGTGTGAAGAATGCATCCAGAAACTGCCTCAGGGCAGTGTGTGTGTGAAAAATGAATCCGGAACTTACTTGTGGACTTGTAAACCCTGAAGATTGAAAAATCTGGAATTTTAATGGGTGTCTAAATATGCCTATTAAGTCCTTGCAGGGGTAGACTGCAGAGCTAGGGTAAGTCCCTGAAGGGATGCAGCCCAAGGGAGCGAGCCAGGCTCAAGTGCATGCCTGGCCCTTTAAAAGAGCCAAATATTTGGTAAAGTTAATTGGAGATGGCTGATTGGCCACAGCTGGGTGTGGTAAAAAATGACAAGCCAGCTGAGGTGAGAGGTTCAGAGCAGAAGGCTGAGCTCGAGTTCCAACAAAGGGAGAGGCAAGGAGAAGCTAGAGGGTTCTTCCTGAGGCTCAGTTGATGGGGATCAGGGAGCCTACCCCAACCCTGGGAACTAGTCGACAAGGAGGCCAGGCCAGAGGTTTCAGCCAACAAGGAGAAACTGACTGGCCGGGAGTGTGCCAGCCCAGGAGCCTTGCAATCAGGTGCCCTCAAATGAACTGTATGAATGGGTTGCCTTATGAACTGTGTTCATGGCTATTATACAGTGAAGGACTGGGCACAGTTTAAATTAACATAGGGTGAAGAAAGTACCGTTGAAGTGGCTGAGGTTGGGATTCTGCAGACACTTACCATGGGGATCAGCCTGTCAGTTTTCATAGATTAGCTTTTGTTGATGAGAGTATGCAAGCTTTTGGGTCATACAGGACCCCTCCTGAGAAATGTTAGAAGTCAGATGTTTTCAATAAACTTTCAGCCTTGAACCTCACTTCTCCGATGTCTGTTTTCTGACCCCACACCTTGATTCCTGGTCCCTGCTGCTCTCTTTCCTGCTCTCTCTAATTCTTTCTTCAGCCCTACAGGTTTAGCTGCCTGGTCTTCTGATCCTGTGAAGTTCTCAGCCATGACCCTCCTCCTGGTCCCTGGTTCATCTCAAGGTCATCTAGTTTAACCCCTGCCCTGAGGCAAGCTCCCAACCCCCAGAGGCTTGTACCAAGATGTGCATATGGCCAAGAATCACAAGACACACTTTACATATCTATTGTGAAGCTATTGCACACATGCATGTGCTCTGTCTCATTCACATGCTCACAAACACACACACTCACATACAGACAGACATTCACCAACCGTGGAGATCCTGGTGGCTCTGCTGTGTTGGGTAAATGTGTGTGTATCAGGCTATGGTGGTGGTGACCCAAGGCCTGGCTCTCGCATGGCCTGGATCAGTCAGTGGTGGCTCATCCACAGCTGGTAGTGTAGGGTGACCCAGAAGCAACAAGAGCCATAGTTCAAGTGCTGGAAAGCCACATGAGGCTGAAGAACTGCCATTTCATAGATTCATAGAATTTTGGGCTTGCATGAGATCTCAAAGGTAATCTATTCCGACCTCCTGCTTCATAGAAGGCAGGATTGGCCTTAGAATTTGCGAGGCCCAGGATGAATACAATATGTGGGGCCCCTAGTGTTCCCACTCCTCCCCTGTAGACCTGCCCCCTCATGGTCATCCTGTATGGGACTCTAGAGGTGACTGTGCTTGGGACCCTAGTGGGAAGGAGTGAGGGCCCCGCACCATGCCCTGGTGAAACTGGGGTGGCATTGTGGGGACCCCCAGAAGTAGTGAAAACAACAGGGCCCAGAGCAGTCACCCCAGGTCACCCTGTGGTAAGGCCAGTCCTGTTGGCAGGATAATCATGTCTACAGCAACATGGACAGATGCTGATCCAGCAGGGTTTTGAAACCTCCAAGGGAGGAGATCCCATTACCTCTCTGGACAACTTGTTCTATTGGCCAACTGTTCTCACAGTTAGGATTTTTTTCCTATCCCCCTCTATCCCCCAATCTACATTGCTGCAATTTAAGCCCATTTCCTTTTGTTCTGTCTTCCATGTCAGTGGTGAACAAAGCATTCAACATTTGGCCACCCCTCTCCTATGCCTAAAGTATCCCTGATACATGCTTGTCCAATCTTCAAGAGTTTTTATTTGTCTTGGAGCTTTCTCTACTGACTTCAGCTATTGCAAGAGAAAGAAGCTCAGCAAAATTTGTATTGTTTAAGAAAGAGAACTATTCTTTCAAAGCAAGTTATTCAAAACCTTGCAGCTCCGCTTAAAACAAATTCTCAGTCTCAGCAATGCATATTTATTGTTGCACAAATGCTTGTTTTGTCACAGAGAGAGAATTATACGTATGGCTGCTGCATATAAATCACATCAGCAGGTGGCAGATTTCACAAGTTGGTCATGGTAAAATATATATATATATATATATATATATATATTTTAAAAAGGTTACATTCTGTGATTTGTTAAACCCAAGGATCATGTCTGAATACAAATAAACAGAGCCTCTCTCAGGAAATTGTGGTTATTATTATTTGGTGTGTGAATTTCCAATAACTGTCAAGGAGAAAAGTGCCATATTGTGCCCTAGCTACACATGTGTTAACTCCCACTTGTATCAGAGAGAAGCACATTCAGTGTAACATCATGATGTGGCGATGGGACTTGAAACCACAGAATGTTTGCAAGCTGTGTCTGTAGTACCAATGCCCAACATTGGCAATACTTGCCAATTAAGCTATTTTGCAGTAATGGTATAGAATAGGGATGTGCAAACATGGTTTGGAAGTTCGGGGTTTGGCCCGAACTCAGGGTGTTCAGCCCATTCACGAACACCCCGAATCTGAACCGGACACCCGCCCGAACTGGCCAAACAAAGTTTGGGTTCCAAACCCATTTGGGTGGGTGCAGGGAGGAACCGGTTTGCCCTTCCCCCTGCCCCCTCCAGGCTGCACGGGTGGAAGGGGTGCCGGGGAGCTCCTCCCCCATACCCTGCCCAGCCTCATAATTTTGTTTAACCACCCCACCCCAGGGATTGCCTCACCTGGTGGTCCCGGGGCTCCGGTCCTGGGTCCAGCAGTGGTGGGTCCAGCAGTGGTGGGTCTGGTGGCAGCAGGTCTGGTGGCAGGTCCAGCGGTGGCGCTTCAGAGTGCCGCCACCACCAGACCTGCCCTGCTGCTTCAGTCACCACCAGACCCACTGCTGCTGCCACTGCCCGACCCAGGGCCAGAGCCCCAGCACCACCAGGTAGGTCGGGCTCTGAGTGTGACAGTGGCAGCAGTGGCGGCAGTGCTCCAGAGTGCTTCAGGCTTCTACTAGGCCTTCCAGTTTGACCTGGAAGGCCTTGTAGTGGCCTGAAGCACTCTGGAGCACTGCTGCCACCAGACCCGCTGCCAGACCTGCTGCTGGACCTGTCGCCGCCGGACCCGCCAATGCTGGACCTGGGGCTGGAGCCCCAGCACCACCAGGTAGGGCGATCCCGGGGTAGGAGGGGTTAAAAAAAATTACAAGGCTGGGCAGGGTGGGGGGGAGGTGCTTCTTGGTCCCCCTTTCACCCATGCAGCCTGGAGGGGGGAGGGAAAGCTGACCCCCGCCCAAACAGGTTCAGCTCCGAATGGGCCGAACCAAACGGTTTTGGGTTTGACTGAACCCCGAATGGCCTGAACCCTGAAACCCCCAGTGTTAACACAAGCCTAGTATAGAAAAGAGATGCAACAGTCATTTACAAAAACTTAAATGATGCAGAGAAGGAAATATGGAGCCATTATTTAGCCTTCTTCAAAACACTAGAACTAGAGGGCACCCAATGAAATTAAACAGTGCCTCCATTAAACAGGGACATGTGCATGAGATAGAGTACAGAAGATAAAAAATAAAATAAAGGATGTACTTTTACACACAACACATTATTAACATGTGGAACTCATTGGCATGGGATGCTACAAAGGCTCATAATATAACTGGCTTCAAAAAACATACGGCAAAGCAGTGCCATTGCAGCATGTATAATAATCAGCAACATCCATTCTATGTCAGTGACTGTGTGAAAATTTGTAATATGACTTCGAAGGTTAACTTTTGCTGAGCAACGCTTTAATTTTCTAATGAGCAAACACTTTATTGAGACGGTAACTGTTTCACTTGCTATTGAAACTAACTGTCAATGTTTTCTCGCAGCTTACAATGTTTACTGAAATATAAAGATCGTCACCTCATGTATACTTCAATTGCCCCTGCCATTAAGGCAAGAGAAAAAGAAATCTACCTCAGGTACATTCTATACTTTTTGCACTTTTCTACAATATCCCTTAACACCGATTGTATAACTGTTACATTGTATGTGAGAAAAGGCGATGTGTTTGTTATGTATTATTTGATGTATGGAAATGCACTTTGCACAGAAAGGAATTCAAAGCAGTACTCTGCTCCACTGCAATTTTCAAGTGATTTTATTGGCAGTGCATGAAACTGGATTTTATCTACACAGTCCATTAATTGAAGTAACCATGTTGAAAAGTTTTTTTTAATATATTCATATAATAAAAATTAAAATCTGAAAATTGTGACCCATTTGAAAATGCATTTTTTATTTTTTTTTAAATAGATTTTTATTTTTCTAGAGTAAAGTGCAGATTTACCAACACAAAAAAAGTAGTATTACAGCAACTAAATGCACAGTTCATAGTCTAAAGGTACAATATGAGTTTTTAAAGTTTTACTGGTATTAGGCATATAAATATCTCCAGCAATTTACCATGCACGTTGTAATTGTACTCAAGAGACAGGGTGCCTGCCCTGGGAGTTTGCCATCTAAAGGTAATTTCAGATGTTACATGCTCCTGGGTCACCACAGTGGATTCCCAACTGTGGCGAGCTGGCTAACCCCTCCCTTGCTCCAGGAAATCCCCAAACAGATGTGACAGGAGCGGGACCACGGAAAGGAAATGGAAAGCTGGACCACGGCCCGGGGCAGCACAACAGACGTTATGCCGATTCCGGACCGTGGTCAGAACACCCAGAAGACACTGGGGTGGAGCGGGAGGAAGACATGGCCGACTGAGGGCAAACAAAGCCAAAAGCGCCAAAAGGAAACACCCACACAAGGGAAATGGGAAGGGATGGGGAGGAGGGAGAAGAGCGGCTGAGGCGGCACACACCTGTTGTGGGCAGCTGCTCTTCGGGAGGCAATTGGGCAACACCACTGGTGCCGGGATGCCATGGGATGTGCTGCCATGCTCACCATGCCCACTCAAAGGCAGCTGTGGGTCACCAACCGGGCATAGGAATGGTGGGCCAGGGCCCTGGCATGGTGGAACAATGCAGTGTGGAGGGCACACTTCCGCATGGACAGGAGGACCCTCCTGCAGCTCGCAGAGCTGTAGGTACCCTGTCTGGAGTGGCTGTGCACCCCCATGCGCACCCCCATACCCGTGGTCCATTGCGTGGCCATAGCTGTCTGGGCACTGGAAACACCATATTCCTGCTGGTCCGTGGCACAGCATTTGGTGTGGGACTGAGCACTGTCACGGGCATCTTCTGGGACTTCTGCAAGGCCATGGAGGGTGTGCTACTCGGACAAGTGATCCAGCCGGTGGACCTGGAGGCCGTGGTGGTTGGCTTCGAGGCTGGTGGGTTCCCCAACTGTCTGGGTGCTGTGGATGCTGGCAAGTACATCAACAGGCACGGGTACCATTCCTTGCAGCTCCAGGCAGTTGTGGACCACTGGGGCCAGTTCACAGACATCTTCACCAGTCACTCCAGTCTCAGCCACATTGCATGGATCCTTGCCATCTCACCCTCTATGCACGAATGTACCAGGGAAACTTTGCAGACATGGAGATGACCAGGATTGGGTGTGTGTGCGGATGTCTCCATGCATCCTGGGGGACCTGGTCTATCCCCTCCTCCCCTGGCTCATGAAGGCATACCCGGTCCCCAGGAACCCTGTGGAGGCGCTGTTTAATGCCCGGCTCTCTGCTTCGAGGACTGTGGTCTAGAGGGCCTTTGGTGCCCTCAAGCAGCACTAGAGGTGCCTTGCTTGTCGGATGGACTTCGCTGTGGAGACCTCAGATCTCATGGTCGGTGCCTGCTGTGTCCTGCACAACATCTGTGAGACCAATTGAGCTGCCTTGGCATTCCCCATGCCCCAGAGGCCACCAGGACCCATGCCACTCTATGTGAACGCTGAGAACTTGCGGGAATAGTTCTATGCGGATCCGCGCTGCCCTGACAAGGCATATATCCAGTGATGTGGGGGTCTGAGCATGCTGGGCCGGCCCGGGCCCCCCACCCCCGAGGCTGCCATGGGACCCCTCCAGTCCCTGGGTCCCCACCCTGTCCATACAGGTGGGTTACAGCACCAGCCATCGTGGCACCTGGGCCCACCCACCGCTATGTGGGAGCCTCCCCATGGCAGGTCTCACCTGTCCTCGTGCCCCAGCTAAGCTGATCCCCTGCACCCTTCCTTGTACCATGAAGCTGACACTAAAGTTGTTGTTGTTGCTCACCCATGTGTTTATTGTGCATACAGTGCCACTTGTGCCATGCCCCCTCCCTTCCCCCCCGTCATGTTCCTTGACCTGGCCTACCACCCTCTCCCCCGTTCCCATCCCCCCCAACCCTGCAGCTTCCTGGGCTATCCCCTCGGCTGCTTTGCGGGCACCATGGAGCTCTGGGAGCTATCCTCACCCTCATTGTCAGTCTCTCCAACTGTGTTCTGGTAGGCCTCCGGGTTTGGACCAGCTTGTACAGTGGGAATGGGCAGTGCTGGCAGTGCCGGCGGTGCAGGAGCCACCCCCCCAGGTGGCGGCTGCCTCCGGAGGCCAGGTGGGACCAGGAGGTGGATGCATGGGCACAGTGGCTGTGCCAGCATCTGGGGTGGTGGGGATGGGAGCACAGCAGGGGCACCTGAGGTGCTGGACCCAGTCTGGTGCTGGGTGGAGCAGCTGCCATGACATAGGCACTCATGGTTCCTGCATGCAGCAGCAGCGAGGTGCCTATGTCTAGGGACCGGTTCATCTTATGCATGTGCTCTGCTCCCAGATGATAGATGGCTTCATGTAGCAGCCCCCATCTGCCTGGTGTGCTCCCAGCGCTCCCGCCTCAGTTCCAGGTGCATTTCTGCCACCAACTGCCGGTCCTTGGCCTTTGCGTGCTGCAGGGCCCTCTCCGTGGCTGTATCCATGCAGTCTATGGAAGTGATCATCCGCTTCCCCTGCTCTGTGCTGGTCCAGATGACCACCTCAGCCAGATCCTCCCTCCGGTGCTGGACCCGTGCCCTGTGCTCCTGCATCCACTGTGCCAGGGCACAGGTTAGGGTGGTGGGTGCACTGCTGGTTGCCCTGTTGGGGAGCTGATTGGAGAGCGCTAGACAGGCTTGGTCACATGCCACATATCCTGGAGTGGTACTGGGGGTGGTTGTTGCCCCCCCCAGCTTGTGGTGGGCACGCCATCCCCCTTGGTGCCCCCCTGTGGCCTGCCCATCCCCCCTCCCACCCACCCCTGTCATGGTACCTCACCTTGGTCCTCCGGCTGCTGCTGCGGCTGATCCCGCTTTCCCCATCGCCATGGCAGTCCCGTGTGTCGGGGCATGTGTGCACCTGTTGGGGAACTGATGTGCGGGGTTGCATTACCCTTGCAAGGGTCCAGTCCCCATGCCACCATCCCCCCCCTACTCACTGACACTGGGGGCCAGTACACCCCAGTCAGCAGTGCCTATCCCCCCTATTCTGTGCCCGGGAAGGCCCCTGTGCACCCCGACCCCCTTTGCATTCCCTGGTTCCTGGGGTTCATGGGGATGGACCCATGCCCTGTGGGGGCCTCCCACCACTGGGCATGCCCCCCATAGCCCCTTGCCATTCCAGCCACTTGCCTACTCTCTCTGTCTTTCTCAGAACCCTCTGAGGCAATCTCCTCCATGTGGCTTTCCTCCCCCTGCATCCACTGACTCAGGGTCACCAGTCTTCCGGCCTCGGATCCACCCAAGTTGAACTGCAGGTGTGGGCTCCCGGTGCTGCTTTGCGAGGGGGGTCTTCTGCTTCCTGAGTTTCCGGGGCATTCCTATGGGGGGGCTGGGTCCCTGGAGTCGGTGCCTGTGGGCGGAGCTGCCAAGGGTGGGGGTACATCTACCCATTCCCTGCCCTGGACCACGGTGCTCCCCACGAGCTGTGGGGCTACTATTGAACCCTTAAGCTGAAGGATGCGGTCCAAGGCCTCGTAGTAGGGGGCAGTCCATGCTCCATTTCCAGACCACTGGTTATTGTCTTTTATGGCCTTGTACCCCCTCTTGAGCTCTTTGGCCTTGGAGTGACATTGGGCCTCGGGCCTCTGGTGCCCCGCCACCTCCATACCCCACACAATCTCCATGAACACATGCTTGTTCCTCTTGTTCATGGTGAGCTCTACCTGGTGCTCCAGGGACCCTCAAATCTGAATAAAGTCCTGGATCTTCTTGTGCTCCCATTTCCCCCCTTGCTGGTACTGGCATCTCCCTCATGTGTCCTCCTCCTCTTCCTTCTCCTCCTTCCCCTCCTCTGAGTCCCCTCTGCCGGTCTCCACTGGGGGCTCTGGCTCCCGGGCCTGTTTCCGGGTCTGTGGATCATAAAGAAGGGGGTTAGGTGCCTCGGGTGTGTGGGTTGGGGGGGTTGTGTGTCCAGACTGTGGGTTGGCTGTTTCTTAGTTTTTGAATTTGATGATTAATGGATGTATTTTTATTATATTTATTGTTTTATGGTTGTATATGGAAGCCATTCCAAGTCTCCTTTGGGAGAGAGCGGTGGAGTAAAAATGAAATTATAAATAAATAAAATTAAATAAAAATTTTCATCCTTTTCTGGAATTTTCAAGGACTTTCCAAGACTTTCTGGGACTTCCACAATACTTCTATAACACTTTTATGGCACTTTTTAGCATTTAGCTGTCACCTTTGCATCTCCACAGCCCCCGGGGGTGCACGTGAGGTTCACATTGGGATTGGGATTGGCCCTGCATCAGCTCTATTCAACTCATGAAAAATAATGACAAATGGCGAAAACAGTGGGAAAGCCAGTAAGTTTTCCCATTGTGGGAATGAAGGCAAATGTCCTATTTCTGATGGAAACAGCATTCATAGCAATTTTGTCACTTCGGGCCTATTTTTTTCTACTCTTGCTCCTAGTCTTCTCATCTTTTCCTCCTTGTCTTTTTTCTAGCCCTGGTCCTTGTAGATCGCTCTTGTCTCCAGTCTAGACACTGGTTCTTGTTCCCAGTCCTTGCTCTGTTCTTTGTTATCCCAAGTCCTTGTTCTGGTTCCTAGTCCAGTCTCTTCCCTAGTCCCTGCCCTTAGTCTTGTCTCCTGTTTCCCCCTCTAGTCCCAGGTCTAATCCTGTCCCTGCATCCCAAACCCTATGTCTGCCCATAACCCAGACGTCCCTTATCCCACAACCCTTAGAAAAATAGTGGTAGGAAGAAGAAGATCCAAATTATGGATTTCTACTCTGGAACCATTCTGTGTCCTTGAGGTATGCCCTCATCTCTAATCTCATTGCCCAAGTTGACTCTTTCAGTGCTTGATGGTAGGCCAGATTCAGAAAATAAAGAAGGGGTAAATAAAAGATAGTTGCAGTTAGGATTCAATGGTTAGAGGCAGTTAGAGTGACGGTGGTAGCATACCCGTGCTGAAGTCAACCAATTGCAACATAGAGCTTTGTTAAAAGCATATGCTGTGGCTATGCGGGCAGCAAATTGGAGTTTCTTTGCTACTCCTCATATCGTCTGTAAAGTCGTATCCAGCTGAGATTTTCTGGGTGGTGAAGGGGCTGGTCAGTCTGGCCTCTCTCCGCCTGGAACTAGATTCTTCCAGTGCTCACTGTGACATGTTTATTGACTATTTTGTTGATATAAGTGCTTGTATCCATCATGATTTCAAAGCTGCGATTGATGCAGTGGAGGTACCTGATTCTATGAATGCCCAGTCTGATCCAGTTTTGTGGGATCATTTTCAGCAGGTATTGGCTGCCGATGCAGTAGAAATGCTTATGGTTCATTGGGCCACAACTTTCAAACTCAACTGATGCCTGTCCTGACTCATGAAACTCAGTTGAGAAACAATGGGGCCGTTGTTGGCAGAGGTTGTCAATGCCTCGCTTGTCATGGCAGGGAGGCCAGGGACATGGGTTGCCTAAAGGAGGCTGTGGTGTGACCCTTGCTCAAGAAACTATCTCTTGACATTGACTGCAATCCCATAGTCTGTGAATAATTGTGCACAAGCCATGTGCATGCACATACACATGGTTTGGGCGCAGCACAATGTGCCACCAATGTGGTTGTCCATGGGTCCCGCACAGCTGCATGTACACACAGCTCTGTATGGGGTCTGCAGCCCATGGGATTGGGGACATTAACTCCATTGCCAGTTATCATCCAGTATCAACCTCCTTTAGGCAGTCCGTGACCCTGCCCTCCACAAGAGAGGCATTATCAACCCCCGCCAGCAATGACCCCAACGTTTCCTGGCTGGCCTTCCCTTTTTAGGAAAGATTATTGTTAACAAATGGGTTGTGGCTCAGCAGCTCCAGGGGCATGTGGACCGTGTTGGTTTCCTTGACCCCTCGTAGTCTCACTTCCATCTGGGTTATGCCATGGAGATTGAAATTTTGGCCTTGGTTGATGATCATCACCGGGAATTGGACCAGGGTCGGTCCACTCTCTTGATTTTATTAGATCTGTCAGCAGCTTTTGACATGGTTGACCACTACATGTTGGTGACCCCCCTGTGGGACTGAGCCGGGGTAGGTAGAATTGTTCTTGAATGATTCTGATAATTTCTGGCTGGAAGAACTCAGCGTGTGATACTGGGGGAACTTTCATCTTCTCCCCGGGATCTCAAGTGTGGAGTACCGCACGTTCCTTTCCTGTTCAGCATGTACATGAAGCCTTTAGGGGAGATCATGAGAGGGCATGAGTACAGTGTCAACAATGTGCTAATGACATTCAATTCTACCTCTCATTTTCATTAGACCCAGATCCCACAGTGTCGGTGTTTACCCGGTGCCTGGCTGTGGTGGGGGATTGGATAAAGTTGAGCTGTCTAAAGCTGAATCCCGATAAGATGGAGGTGATGCTGGTGGGTGAGGACAAGAGAGTGTATCCCTCCTTGGTTCTTTAGATTCAGAGTCTAGGTATACTCCTTGAATCACAATTCTGCCTGGACGCTGAGGTGGCAGCTGTGGTGAGGAGTGCATTTTGTAAACTAAATCTGGTCTGACATCTTTGGCCTTACATCTCAGGCTCTGATCTTACCACCATCATCCATGCATTCATCACCTCAAGCTTGGATTATTGCAATGCGCTCTACATGGGATTACCCTTGGTGATGATGCAGAGACTGCAGCTGGTCCACCTCCTAACGGGGACAGGCGGCCGTGAGCAGATAACACCAGGACTCCATCTTCTACACTAGCTGCCTATAGTCTTCTGAGCCTGATTCAAGGTGTTGGTTGTTACCTTTAAAGCGCTACACAGCCTGGGTCCCACCTACCTGAGGAACCACTTCATCCCTCATGTCCTGGATCTGCCCCTGTGGTCTGCTGAGAGTGTCATCTTAGAGGTTCCACAGGTATCCTGGGTAGGGACAGCTGAGAGGGCATTCTCGGTGACTGCACTGAGGCTGTGGCACTCTCTTCCGGTGGAGATTCACCGCTCTCCGGATCTTCCCTCCTTCCACAGAGAGTGTAAGACCTGGCTGTTTTGGCTGGCATTTGGTGATGGGGATGAGTAGTTGGAGGGGGGGGAGTTGGGGGAGCTGAGGGTTATTGATGTTTATCTGGCTCGAGTATTTTATTGTTGTTTTGTTTTATATTTGATGTTATGTTTTATATTGTAATGTTTATAATGTTTTTTATAATTTATATTGTTACCACTTTGAGCTGCCAGTGGACAGGAGGAAGCAAGATATAAGATTTAATAATAAATAAATAAATAAATAATAACCCATGGAATGGAGGTTTCCCACCCCTGTTCTATGCAAATGAATTTTGTCAATAGTTGGTGGAACTCTTCTCTTTGAGTATATGTCCAATTCTGCCACTGGGGGCATTGTGCTTTTTGGAATCAGTGAGGTAAAACCAAGGCTTTGCTAATGTGTGGTCATTACACTTTTCAGTTGCTGCCCTCAATTGTGGTGCAGAGTTGTTGTACATCTTAAACACTGGCCACATTTCACCTAATGAATTGACTGGAATTTAATACGTATATGTAAAAGGGCTTTCAGAAACCTGGCCAAACATAAGGACATTTTCTCCTTCACTCAGCTACCTTTTATAAGTGCAGTGTTGAGTCCCTAAGACAACAACAACAAACCTCCACAAAACACTTTTTCTTCCATAAGGCCACTAACCACCTCCTCAGTCTGTAGCTTTCCTCTCCATAAAGTGATCCACCTTCAAGGGATCCCAGCTCTTACCAATGAGTAACCCCTTCCTGGACTCCCAACACTGGAACCCTTCCCACCCCACCTCGAGGAATGTCCTGCAAGAGTCAAAGCTTTGGGTATGCTTCCAACTCCCTGGCCCTCTCCTTCTGTAGAACCCTGAGGCAAGTTCCAACCCAGAAACAAACCTCGCCTCTTTGGGCATTTTTAAACAAGCGAAGTTGGGTGGGGTGACAGGATGGTCGCTGAGTGGCACGGTTGTTGGCACCAACTCAGGTAGAGTGTGTGGGGAGTGATTCAAACAGGAGTCTCCCAGGTTGGCCACTGCAGCCAGAGATGCAGTCCCTATGCACTCCTCCTGCCACAGTCCATGGGGGAGGGGGAAGCATGCTAGGTTGTCCTTTGCAAGTGACATGTCGTACTGGGGAACCCGGACTCCCCAGTACTCCACACCAGTTCTTGTGACTTGCAAAGGCAGCTTCCCCACCCACAGTGCCTCTGAGCAGTGACCCTGTTTGCTGGTATGTCTGGCTGCCACTGTTCATATGGACAGGGGTTCCATGGCAGCCCATTGATTTGGAACTATTTGACTTTCCCCACATGGAGCACTCTGGATTTTCTATCAGTGCTCCATGCATGGCCATGAACGAGTTCTCCAAGGCTCATTGAAGTAAGCCTCTGGCCCTTCCACCTTAAAACAGGCAGTCAGTTCCTGGCCTCCTGGGTGGACAGGCAGGGTAGCATCTCATATAAAAACACCCGCCCTGGTGGTCCTCCCATACTGAGTTCTAGCTCAGTAGGAATGTGCAAATGTGGTTTGGATGTTAGGAGTTTGGGCCGAACTTGGCCTGTTCGGACAACTGAACCAAATGTCTGAACCGAACGTTTGAACAGCTGAGCAGTTCGGAAAAGTTTGGATGAGTTTGGTGACGGGAAAAATGTGACTTTGGGTGGGAAAAACGTGTCTGGAAGGGGGAGACAGTTGAGGAGCAGACTTCCTGGCACCAGGGATGGAGACCAGGGGTGGTTTCAGGGCCAAATGATACCGATAATGGAGAAAAAAATAGATTTCGGTATCGGTATCAGTAGTGCTATTTTCGGATGTTCGGCTGACTTCGGCTGAACCAAAATTCGCTGAACCGAACAACAAAACCCGAACTCGGGTTTCGAACCAAACGACCGAACACCCAAACATCCAAACCGCATTCTGTTCACACATCCCTATAGCTCAGCTTTTATGGCTGCCTCTCTTAGCTGGCCAGAATCTTCCTGCCCTACACCAGCTCAGAAAAATCAACCCTCTTCATTATTCCATAAATGAGCTACAGGTGCTTGTCCCTTCTCAGTTCCAAAGAAGTTGCACCTTGTAGTAGTTTAGGGTGGCCCTGTTAAAATAAGACTATTGAGCAAATACTTGTCAATAACAATTGCATTTGTAGAATTCAGAACTGAGTTTTGAACAGTGTGTGTATGGAGAGAATACTAATTTCAGCTAACTAGCTCACAAACAATAATTCAACCAGCTCCGCTCATGTCCAATATTTCATGCAAATGTTTCAGTTTTTATATAGCTTTTCACCAATTCTCCCTTGCTGCTATTTTTCACTGAGCTCTTTCACACACCAGAAAGGAATGAGGCATTCTTGCAAATCCAGAAGTCAGGCATTTGTTAAAATGAAAGGCGCTTTTCCCCTTGTGTAGCTGCCAATTATTTTGTGTTTCCAAAAGGAAATATTTTCGTTTTCTGTCAGTGCTGTCAATCTCTTTTTGCAGGGAGGAAGCCACTTTCTGGCTTAGTTTAAAACAAACACTTATTTTTGTTGCAAAGAAGGAGCCTGTGATATTGGCTAAGGAAGAATGGATTTGCTAAGGTGTGTTCTGCTAATGAAATTAGTTAACATAATCACTAATGTTTGCCTCTTCTGCCATTTGGTTTAAGGGCATATGATTTCTTTTTCTCCACCATTGGTAATGTTGTTGAAATGAAACTGATCATTAAAATTCCTTTTTACAGATCTTTAGAAATAGTTTATGAGAGTGGCATAATTCAGTTTTCCTCACTTTTCACCAAGACAACCTGTAAAATGCCCTGCTTCATTTAGCAGACAGAGAGACAATAGCAGCAGAGTAATAGCATCAGCTTTATGAGGGCCCTTTCCACAGTACATTCAACTGATTCTTGTCCTGGGCATAAAAACAAGGGAAGGAGTCACTTTAGTTTGGAGCAGAAGGGGACAGCTTTCTCCTTAATTCTGGTCTCCTGTGTTCCCCGCAGTGGAGGGAAACCCTTGTTTGCTGCTTTGCTCCCTGCTGACTTCTGAACTTTCTGGTGGCTATGAAGAAGGGGAATCCCCCACAGCCACCCCAGTGCTGGACGAATTCAAGTGCCAGCAGCAGGGAAGGGAATGGTGTTCTCCCTTGTGGATGTGGTAAAGTCTGCACTTCCAGGCTGAGTGAGTGGGCTTCAGGGTGAGCAGAAAAGAAGAGGGCTGAGTGAGGGCCCATCTAGTGGCCCAGAAATAAACATGACGAGGAGTCTCTGGCTCAGGAAAGCCATAGCAAGCGATAGTGGGCCCCCATCACATTTATTATTACCCTTTGTCACAGACCCTGAGCAGATCTGAGTGGATGTCAGAGCCAAAACAAATACCAGTGGTGAATACTGTATACTATCCAACATTTTTTTATCCAACATTTCCCCCCTGTTTTCATTCAGATTTGATAAGGTGGCAATTCAAATACTGCCAGATATCCTCTTTGGATAATTCTGTTTGGTCCTTTTGATTTTTGGGCCGTTTCATTTTGGTGCTATTGCACATGCACAATAGCCAAAACAATGTAATCAAAATATTGAAATAACTGAAATACCAAAATAAACAAAGCATCCAAAATTAAACAACTGAATAAGCACATATGTGGATATCCATATCGGTTGTGGATAACATTCAGATATTCTCAGGGCTATTGGTAAATTATCTGCAAATACAAAATTGATATTATTTGCTTCAGTTCAAGTTAATTCCTGATAGATAATCTAAACATTTTCCTATATTTGTAATCTCAATTTGATTAATTCTTGGTTTTTAAAGTAATGTCTGTTGATTGGGGGATATGCACAATTCACTTTCCAATAAAATAATCTAATCTATCACCTGGCTAGGCATCTTTCATTATTCTTCTCACTATCTAGTTATTTCTATGATTGTGTCAGAAATGTGAAAGACTGTGTCAGTTTACTGAAGAAACATTCTTTCTTTGGGACATTCAAAGGAGGCTGATAGTGTATTAGAATTAAACTAATCATTTCTTCAGGAAAATCTGCAGCTCTACCATGCAAAACACATTAGTTTTAAATTCAGGAACAGACTGAACTGTTTTTTCAAAACTCCCCATATACTTTTTTGGACTAAACAAGTGTTGGGAAGAATAAGGATGAGCAAGTCTCTAGACTGTGAGACTTCTTGCAGTAATTGAAAATCACAAATAGAAAATGGAAAACTCTCCAGTGTAGATGGTAAAGGGGGCTTTTACAGTATAACACTTCAATTTCCACATTAGATTTAAGTTCAGCTGAAAGTGATTTGTAGGCTTAAATTTGCATATGAAATTTAGGTTTTCATTTTCAAAAAGGAATACTAATGGTGAAATGAATAGGCAGTATGGTATTTGCTGATATTGGAAGATTAGCTGGATGAATATTTGAATAATATTCATATCTGACATGAATATTCTCACATCGACTTATTCAGTTTATTCAGCTGGTTATTCCGTGATTTGGTTTATTCGGTTTGTTATCAGTGCTAGTTAATGCTATGAAGCATGTGTAGTAAACTGAACATCCACAACTGAAACATCCAGTGTAGATATTCAAATGGAGTGGTACAAATATCTGATCTGTTGGATTTGGCACAAAACCACCAAATTCAATGAATAGTGACTGTGATCCCAAACCTCCTGTGTGGGTGATCCATGCAGGTCCCGCATGGGTTCCGCATGGCACAATACTACTGCAATGGAAGTGCAAGTGGGTTGTGCACACGTGCATGTGCGCTAACCATTCAGCGCACGTAGGGAATGGGATCGGCCCTAATATAATAACATTGATTATTCATTTCCCCTCTTATTAATGCCTAATTTGAAGTTTGTTGTGGTTGCACATTATGAAACTTAAATATTTGCCACTTTGCTATTTACCACTTTGTTACATCAGCTTCTTTGTTACTTCATTATTTGCTAGATCATTATTTCTTACCTGGATATTTGATATTTTGTTACTTCATTAGTTTGTGACTTTGGTAATCAATACTGCATTATTTTTGTCTCCAGCTCTTCAGTCATGCATTTCCTCTGTGCTCAGCCACTTTGTCCATGCATTATTTTTTAATTTACATTTCTACCCTTCCTTTCCCTAAGGTTCATTATGTAACACAGATGGGCAAATGAGGACTTACACAAATAAAAAAGCCAGCACTAAAAACAAACATTACTGCCAAAACATGAACCAAATAACCTTGAAATACCAAATAAAATCATACTGGAGTGGTGAATAAGTACAGAAATGGTTTGATGTAGAATATGCACAGCCTAAATGCCAAATTCGACACAATGCTCGTCACTAGGGATAGGCGAACGCGGTTCGGTAGTTCGGTGTTCGGCCAGAACTCGGCCTGTTCAGACAACCGAACATGAACACGAACACGAACGCAC
>QEPC01002298.1:392129-409452 GCA_003113815.1 Sphenodon punctatus | reverse complement strand
ACCATGAGGCTTGGGGTGTTCCAGGGACCCCCAGGGGTGCCTGTGGCAGCATGGCAAGCTGTCGGAGACCCAGAAGCAGCAGTAGCATAGACCGGGAAGGCTCTTGGCACTCTGGGTTGTCCAGGCAGGAAGGCTCAGTGCTTTTCCCCTGGGGGTGCCCGTGGTGATCAGGGCTGGCCATCTGAGACCCAGCAGCTGAAGCAGTAGCAGCAGAGACTGGGAAGGCTTGGCGCTTGGCACCCCGGGTTCCCGGGCAGGCAGGTGAGGCTTGGCACTTGGCCCCTGGCAGTGCTCATGACACCAGGGCTGGCTTGCTCAGACCCAGCAGCAGCAGAAGCAGCAGCAGCAGCAGCAGCAGCAGCAGAAGCAGCAGCAGCAGCATCAGCAGCAGAGACAATGAAGGTTTGGCACTTGGGAACCCCGGGTTGCCCGGGAGGCAGGCTCAGTGCTTGGCCCCTGGGGGTGCCTGTGGCACCAGGGCTGACTGTCTGAGACCCAACAGCAGCATCAACAGAGACTGGGAAGGCTTGGTGCTTGGCACCCTGGGTTGCCTGAGCAGGCAGGCTTGGTACCTGAGCAAGGGGGTGCCTGTGGTGCCAGGGCTGGCCATCTGACACCAAGCAGCAGCAGCAGAAGAGACAAGGAAGGCTTGGGGCTTGGTGGCTGTCACCCATAGGGGTCAGGGCATTTCAGGATGGCATCAGTGGAGTGCCTGCAGAGGCCTGGCCATGACTTGGTGTCCGGCACCCCTACTTTGCTGGGCATTGCAGGCTAACATCAGTGGAGCAGCAGCAGAGACCTGGACAGGGTTTCGTGGCTGGCACCCCTGCTTCGCTGGGCATTGCAGACTGACTGGCATCAGTGTAGCAGAGGCAGAGGCCCTGCCAGGGCTTGGTGGCTGGAACCCCTACTCAGCCAGGCATTGCAGGCTGGCAGGCATCCAGTGCTGCTCGCTCTATGCTGAGTTCTCCAGTTCTTGTCACCATCATGGCCAGGCATTGCAGGCTTCAAAGCACCAGCAGAGCAGTGGCAGAGGCCCAGCCAGGGCTTGGTGGCTGACACCCCTGCTTGGCTGGACATTTCAGGCTGGCTGGAATTGGTGGAGCAGCGTAAGAGGCCCAGCAAGGGCTTTGTGGATGACACCCCTACTTGGGTGGGCATTGCAGGCTGGCAATGCTGAGTGGCACTGATGCAGAGTACCCACTCAGATGCAGTGTTTGGGGGGGTTAAACCGGGCAGCTATCAGCATGGCTACCCCAACAGCAAGTCACCATGCATTCCCTCTGCCATGGACCATGGTGGAGGGGGAAAGCACACTTGGATGGCCTTTGAAAGTGACATGTTCCCACCCAGTGTGAGACCTGGGGAACCCAGGCTCCCCAGTGATCCTGGCTAGTTCTTCTGAGGCCATGTCCCCTGCACACTGAGAGCCAGGAGCAGAGGCAAAGACCCGGCCAGGGCTTGGTGGCTGGCACCCCTACTCGACTGGGCATTGCAGGCTGCCAGGCATGGGTAGAGCAGCGGCAGAGGTCCTGCCAGGGCTTGGTGGCTGGCACCCCTACTTGGCCATGTGTTGCAGGCTTCCAGGAATTGGTGGAAGCCTGACTCAGGGTGGTGTGTGATGGCAGCTGAAACTGTGGGGCCAGGAAGCCAATCAGGCACCTAAACCCCATGTCACTGACCACTGAGAAGGGCTGCCTATCAATCACAATCATTTCCCCCAACATGCACCTGGCTTTCAGTTGAAATCCACACTGCTCTCCACATCCTGCAGCTGCCAATGGATTTGGCAGCTGCCCCCACCCCAGCTCTCGATGACATGGATGGACATCCCTTCCTGACTGTAACATAGGTCCCAGAACCTTATGGTGGGTCCTGGAGCTGGAGTGTCTGGCTGTTTCTTGATGCAGTGGAATGACAGCTTCCTGTGTGTGGAATGACAGCCCCAGAACCCTGATGGTGGGTCTGGGAACTAGAGTGGTAGCTTCTAGATGATGTGAATGGACAGCCCCAAGTGCCTGTAATGTATGCCCCAGAACCCTGATGGTCGTTCCTGGGACTGGAGTGGCTGCTTCTTGATGCGGTAGAACAACAGCTCCCTGTGAGTGGAATGACGGCCCTAGAACCCTGATGGTGGGTCCTGGGACTAGACTGGCAGCTTCTAGATGACATGGATGGACAATCCCCTGTGTCTGTAATGTAGGCCCGAGAACCCTAACGGTGGGTCCTGGGACTGGAGTGGCAGCTTCTGGATGAAGTGGAATGATGGCTCCCTGTGAGCAGAATGATGGCCTCAGAACCCTGATGGTGGTTCCTGGGACTGGAGTGGCAGATTCTGGATGAAGTGGAATGACGGCTCCCCATGAGAAGAATAATGGCCCCAGAACCCTGATGGTGGGTCCTGGGACTAGAGTGGCAGCTTCTAGATGACTTGGATGGACAGCCCTCTGTGCCTGTAATGNGGACTAGAGTGGCAGCTTCTAGATGACTTGGATGGACAGCCCTCTGTGCCTGTAATGTAGGCCCCAGAACCCTGATGGTGGGTCCTGCGGCTGGAGTGGCTGCTTCTTGATGCAGTGGAATAACAGCTCCCTGCGAGCGGAATGATGGCCACAGAACCCCAATGGTGGATCCTGGGACTAGAGTGGCAGCTTCTCGATGAAGTGGAATGACAGCTCCTTGTGAGTGGAATGATGGTACCAGAACCCTGATGGTGGGTCCTGGGACTAGAGTGGCAGCTTCTCAATAAAGTGGAACAACAGTCCTCCCTTCCTGTAACGTAGGCCCCAGAACCCTGATGGTGGGTCCTGGGGCTGGAGTGGCTGGTGCCCCTATTTGGCTGTGCAGGATGCCAGGCATCAGTGCAGGATGCCAGGCATCAGTGGAGCAGCGGCAGAGGCCCAGCCTGGGCTTGGTGGCTGCCATCCCTTCTTGACAGGGTTTTGCGGGCTACCAGGCATCAGTGGAGCAGTGGCAGAGGCATGTCCAGGGCTTGGGGGCTGGCACCCCTGATTGACTCAGTGTAGCAGGCTGGCTGGCATTGGTGGATCAGCAGCAGAGGCCCACCCAGGGCTCTGTGGCTGGCATCCCTACTCGACTGGGCATTGTAGGCTCCACATTGTCTATCACCTCACACCCCTTGGTGAAGGTCACACCTGGAGTGACCAACATCCTCACCATGGTGGTCTGGGTTGACTCGATGTTCCGACCGGTGTGGGGGCTGTCCATGACTTCTGCTTGGAGAAGGGCCCACCCATACCCTGCTTTGGGACCCCTCCAGCCACTGCCAAATGCTGCCTCCGGGTCCTGCCACCAGTGCGCCGTCACTGCCAGGTAGGCATGCTGCGTGTTCCTGCTCGACCACAGGTCTGTGGTGAAGTGGTTGGTGGCACCCCCAGCCTCAGCCAGCTGCTCCCTCACCCACTCCTAAAAAGCCTGGTACAAGGTTGCCACCACCTGCCGTCTCAGGGTGGTGTGTGAGGCCAGGTTAAACTGGGGGACTAGGAAGGAAGCCAGTCAGTCACATAAACCCCATGTCCCATACCACCGAGAAAGCCTGCCCATCAAGTGCGATCATTTCCCCCACATGCGCGTGGCTTTCAGTTGAAAGCCACACCACCCTCCACATCCTGCAGCTGCCGATGGACTTGGCAACTGCCCCCACCCCAGGTCCTCCATGGTGGTGCTACTGCTACTGCTACTGCTACTCCGCCCTAGCAGCAATACCACTCCTCCTGCTACAGGCAGCTGTTTGGGCAGGATGCTTGCCCGCTGATGGAGGCGGATGACTAGCCTCTGCAGTCTGGAACTCGGTAGCATCCACTGCCCCTGCCTGCCTGCTTAGAAGCAGCACAGCACTATAGCATCCATTCAGGTGCCTTGCCATGGCAGTTGTGCCAAGGTTGGTGAGCACCTGCCCTCACTTCACCACCTTCTGGCACAAAGTGCACTACACCTCCCTGGGATCATCCACCCGAACCAACTTAAAATTCTCCCAGACTGAGGATTTTTAGCCCCCTCCTGCCTTCTGGCCTGCACCAGGTGACGAACCACTGACAGCGCCGCTGGGAAGGGAAGAACATGGTGGCAACACAGCTTTTGGAGAGACAGCCATCACCTCAGCACCAGACATCTCCTCTGCAGGACTTGTGTCTGTCTCGCTGTCCCCAATCTGAGTGATGTCCCGTGAATGAGAGTACTGAGACCCTGAGGCTAATCGACTGCCCACCATTCTACTGCCACTCTCCCTGTGCCCCTATAGCTGCTGCTGCTGTTTCTGCTGCTGTTACTGATGCTGCTCTCCCTGCTGCCATTGCCCGGGGATCTGGCCCTGCCTCTAACAGCCAGGGTGGGATCCACCAGACCTGGACTTCTGGGGATTACCTCAATAATAGTTCCCAGCCCTGGACCCCAGCCCTGGACTGCTGGGGACATTGGTGGCCTGGAGGAACAACTGACCCTGAAGAACCTGCACCTGCTCCTGCAGCCACAGCAGAGGCAGCCGCAGCCTCATGGAGTGCAGGTCTTCCAGTGCCCTGAGTGTCAGTGGCGAATGCTGGCAGGAGTCAGCGCCAAACCACACGCCTAGGGCCACTGCTGGGAGCCTCTGAAGCCTGTCTCCCAAAATCAGGCCTGTGCAGTTTAGGGCGTAGTGATGGGCTCGGGCTACTGCTGATGCCTGATGCCACTCCACTGGCACAGCCCATGCCACCTCTGCCACATGCCCCATTGCCCACCTTATGGGCAGCAGACCAGCCTCTCCTACTTCCCTTCTCCATTTCTCCCACCCAAAGAATGCAGAGGAAGATTTTATAATTTTTTTGTTTATTTATTCAAATTTATAATCTAATATTATATATATCTACACTAACTCTGATATTAACTATTCTAAAACCTATGGAACTAAATGGAATATTATCTAATATCTACAAGTCTTACAAACACACTATAAAATATTAAAACTGAATCACTACACACTATCTCTATCTATCTCTATAACTAAGCTAACTCCTACATCTAATCTATCTATCCATCCATCCATCCATCCATCCACAGGGATGGGGGTGGGGGGTGGGTGATGAACACAGACAGTTCACAAAAAACATCACAGGGAGGGGTACAAAACTGAAATGAAACCTAAATCAATCTAATCCTACTCTAAATAAATCCAAAAACGGGAAGGGAATCAGGGATGGAATATATATTGGGAAGAGGGAAGGATTCAATGGAGGGTAATGAGAAAGAACACGGGGAGGGGTAAAAAATAAAAATAACACCTAAAAATATCTAATTTAATATAAATAAATGAAACTATGGAGGTAAATGTGTGGGAATGGGGAAATAGGAGCAGGATGGCAATGGATTAGGAACACAAACTGCAGGGAGAGGGAGACTTCTGAAAATGCTGGCTGACAGGATTAGTGGTTAGCTCATAAGGAGTTGGAAGGAGGGAGGGCAATGACTTTTATTACTTGCTGCACTCGCCTTACCACAAGCCCCATTGACTTCGTGTAGCCTAGCCCGTGGCCAATCACAGACTGCGAAGCCAGTGGTCTGAGGAAAAGAAGGATGGTGGTTGGGAAGGCTGACTGCTAGTCCAAACATCTCCACCCCTGGTGCCAGGAAGTCTGCTACTCAGCTGCCCCCTTCCGCCCACCCACCCCAGCCTTCCAGGCTTATTTTTCCCACCCGAACTCATCTGAATGCACCCAAACGTGACAAAACTGTTTCGGGCTTCGGGCGTTTGGTTTGACTGTCCAAACTGGCTGAGTTCAGGCCGAACACCAAACACCCAAACCGCGTTTGCACATCCCTAGTTACACCACTGCACAGCAGACTCCACATCCTCTGAACCAACACCAAGGATATCAATTTAGTGTGCGATGTATGGCAGCCATATGTTGAGTGATCCTGACCACCTAATAGAGAACCATGAAAACACTTGTAGGGGTTTGCCTTACTATTTATTAACAACAAAAGACTACTGACTGATGCTCCCTCTACTGTTCTATCTTTCAAGATTTCCATCTCTCCAGTAACTAAGGATGAAAACACTGGCTGCTTTAATACTGCTTTAACGCTGCTTTAATACTGCTTTAACAATTCTTATGCATGTTGCCGGGCTGTATAGGGTACCAATACAGCCCTGAAACATGCACAAGAAATGTTAAGAGTGTTAAACCGGAGTTGTGTGCATGTCTGTTTTCAACCTATATAAGCTAAGCATTGACACCAGGCTGTGACTTCTCAACTTCATTAATGTATCCCTGTCTATCCCTGTATGTTCTCCTCTCTCTTGTCTGCCCTAGACTGTAGATATTCGGCACAGGAAACTCTCTAATTAATGATTGTTCAGTGTCAGGCACATTTATAGTGACAAACACATGCTACTACTAATAATAAAAGCAATTAGTCAGGTTGGTCAGGGAATGACCTTTGGCTGCCAGGTGTGAGGAGTAGGGGTATGCACCAGAGCCCATGTTGTTTTTCATTATCGTTTTCATTATTAAAAGGTGTCATTTTCATTTTTGTTAATAGCGAAATGTTTTTTGTTATCGTCATTATTGGTATTGATTTCAAATGAAGATATTGTTTTTGGTATTGTTATTGGTATACACACTATCTAGTTATATATATACACACACGATCTGGTTATTGGTATACACACTATCTAGTTATATATATACACACGATCTAGTTATTGGTATACACACTATCTAGTTATTTTATATAATACATAGGTTAGGTTTAGCTTAGTTTCTCTGTATATATTTTGTTTTTGGTATCGTGATTGGTATACACACAATCTAGTTTTATATAATATAAACTATTCCTATCTGATAATCCTAATATATATATAATAAAACAGCCTAGTATTTAAATATCTAATCTAAAGACAATTAATATCTATATCTATATAATTTATGGACAGGGGGGAGACAGACGGGAAGGGAAAAGGAAAACTCAGAGGTATATCCACTGTCTCTCTCTATATAGGAAGGTTTTTAGAGCAAGCACCAGCAGATTCTGAAAATGCACCCTGACAGAGCAATAGCTAACAGAACCAGAGTCAAGTAGTCCAGCACTGCAGTATAAAGGGTTGCAGTGTCCTCCCCCAGAGTTCCCCTGATTGATTCTGGGAGGCAGGAGGCATTGAGCAATCACAGGGTGCCAGTCAACTGCCTGGGACCTGCTTGCGCTGCCCATTGGCCAGCGATTACATCCATCTGGTCCTTCCCCTCCCATCACAGGCCCAGTTCAAGAGTTCAGCACTGTTTCTGGCTCCAAGCTGTCTGCTCCCTCCTCCCCTCACCACATTTTCCTTCAAAAAACACGTGCCAGGCTGCTAGGCAATAATGACTTTCATTATCGTTATTGATTTTGTTATTATTTTTTGTCATTTTCATTATTTTAATAATGATAATGAAAATGACACATTTCATTTGCGTTATTGATATAACAAAAATGACATGCACACTCCAAGTGCGAAGGTAGGAGTGAACCTCTGGCCTCAAATATAAGTTCTTATGTTTAAATTGTTGTCATCTTTAACTTTTAATCTGGATTCAACAACTGAAATGACTAGAGAACGTCCCATCTCAGAGTCAGAAGTGTTATTTCAGGCTTTCCATAAACTCAGAAACAGACATGCTACATAACTAGATGTAGATCCTTTTCACATGCAATGCCCCCACGCATCTCCACACAGTTTTGCTGCATGGAGATGGGTGGAGGCACCCATGGGAATGCTGCACGGGATGGGTGGGTGGGTGGGTGTGCACGCTCCTGCGCTACCCATCTTCATCCATCTCCCACGCATGGAACAATGGGCTCCAATGCTGGTTGCTCGGTGGGTGGAGGTGGGTGTGCACCACACCCACTTCCACTCACCGCGGCTGCACAGCCATCCCCATACCCATCACAGCTCCTTTCAAACGGGTCATAGAATCTAAATCCATAGATATTATATTATTATTTTATTTTACAAATTTATATCCCGCCCCCTCCTGCAATGCAGCTCGGGGCGGCTAACAACAGTAATAAAAACAATTAAAATTACTTAAAATATAAATATAAAATACATCAATAAGACAGGGCTAGAAAACAATAATAAATAGATAAATGGGCGGGGGATTAAAATCACCCCCCCCCCCTCCCTCCCGAAGGCCTGGGCAAACAGCCAGGTCTTACAGTTCCGCCGAAATGTCAAAAGGCTTGGGGCCAGGCGAGCTTCCTCCGGAAGGGAGTTCCACAGCCGCGGCCCTATCACCGAGAATGCTCGCTCCATCGTGGCCCCCCGCTTAACACGGGGGACCTCCAGGAGGGCACCCCCGGCAGACCGCAGGAGCCGTTCCGGGGCGCGAAGGGCGAGGCGGTCCCTAAGGTAAGAGGGGCCAAGGCCGTATAGGGCTTTATAGATCATCACTAGGACCTTGAACTTGGCCCGGCACACTATCGGCAGCCAGTGCAGCGCTCGGAGCACCGGTGTAATGTGCTCCCGGCGACCCGTCCCCGTAAGAAGACGAGCCGCCGCATTCTGCACCAGCTGCAGCCTCCGGGCCAAGAACAAGGGAAGCCCCACGTAGAGCGCGTTGCAGTAGTCGAGCCGCGAGGTGACGAAGGCATGGATGAGGGAGGCCAGGTCCGGGCCAGAGACATACGGACGCAGCCTACGTACCAGATAAAGCTGGCGGAAGGCAGCCTTAGCGACTGCCTCCACCTGCCGCTCCAGCCGCAGGTCTGCGTCCAATATGACCCCCAGACTCCGGACCTGCTGAGCTACAGGGGGGCAAACCCCCCCAATCAGGGGGGCCACCACCCCCTTCGCCCTCCCCACCACCATCACCTCCGTCTTATCTGGGTTGAGCTTCAGTCTGCTCCGCCGCATCCAATCCGCCACGGCCTCCAAACATTGGGATAGCACCGAGACAGCAGGGTCTGGGTCAGTAGAAAACGAGAGGTACAGCTGAGTATCATCAGCATACTGGTGACATCGCACCCCGAACCCTCTCACGACCTCCCCCAAGGGCTGCATGTAGATGTTAAATAATAATGGAGACAAGATCGATCCCTGCGGAACGCCACACGGTAAGGCGCGGGGGCTTGATGTTTCCTCCCCCAACACCACCCGCTGGCTCCTCCCCGAGAGGAATGAGCGGAATCATTCAAGAACCATTCAAGAACCAGTCAAGAACAGATGTGTGGATTATGTTCACGCACGCGCACACACACACACACACACACACACACACTTCCAAGTTTTCACAACTATCAATCCAACTAAATGAATCAAAACATTATTTTGAAAGCTTCTTATAGGTTTTCACACATCTGTTCTGTCTTTGTTGTCTGTACAAATCTTCCATACTCCATACACCTTAAACTATTTAACAGGCCATTTAAGTTCAATTTTCTCTTGTAAATCTTGAGCAAAGTTGGCATGTTCTTTGACAAGCAATTAAAATGCATATTTTTTTAACCTACCGAAGCATGAGATTTTCCTTAAATGAGAAAAACTTTAATGGCACTGGAAATGGAAATATGCAAGTGATAAGGCCGTTCAATAAGGCAATTGGCATGAGGAATGTGGCATCCTGGCTTATCTACAAAAACTGTTAGAAGCAAAGGCTTTGAGGCCAGAGATTTCAATTAGAACAATCCAAAGAGCTCACAATCATAGCTTCCAAGAGAAAAAAAATATCAATTTTGTGGACATAAAGACCTTATGTAAGAAATGCTGTTTGGTTTTTAAAGAAACAAATTGTTGACAAGCCACAAATATTTCCATTTTGAAAACATGCAGTTAAAAACATTAGTTGCATTTAAAAAAAAGAAAAAAAATATTTGAAAGAAAACCAATTTTGTTTGTAAATTTTAATCAACATTAGCAGTCTCCTTTATCACAATCCTTTCCTGCTATCAAGATAATGGAAGAGACTATGCCAATTAGGATAAACTTGAAACTTTCTTTCACCTCATGGTTTTCTAGTTATTGTATCAGTTGTTTTCAACCAATGGCAAAGATCACACATCTTTGACTAAAAGCCATCCTCAAATTGCATCTTCGTTAAGTCATGGCTATTGCGGTTTTGCAAATAACCACCTCTTTATAATAAAAGCCAAGACTTTTGTTTGAAACAATACATCATATCCTCTCTTAATTGCAGTGTTTGCAATACCCACTCCCTACTGTGTGGTTCATTAAACCTCTTCCATTCAAATGAATGGCTGCAATGTAAAAAAAAAAAACACAAAAAACCCCCAACACTTTCCCTCCCCGAGTCCAAGCTGCACGGGTGGAAGGGGGGACACCCCCCAACCATCCTGGATTTAAACAACAACAACAAATTGTGACCGCTACTGCGGGCTCCAGGCCGCCACCGACGACCCAGAGCCAGCCCAGCACCAGCGTACAGCAGCAGCCAGCAGGTAAGTAAGTACCGGTACTACTGATCCCTGGGGTGGGGTGGGGTTAACACCCCACCCAACTCAGGGATCACCCTACTTCCCACCCAGGGATTGCCTACCTACCTTGAGCTCCGGGCGGCGGCACTCCGGCGGCTTCAGGGCTGGCTGTGGCTGCTGCCGGCTTCAGCATGCTACTAGGCCTTCTGTGGAACCTGGAAGTTCCCTGGAAGGCCTCGTAGTGTGCTGAAGCCAGCAGCAGCCACAGCCAGCGCTGAAGCCACCGGAGCGCCTCCGCCCGGAGCTCAAGGTAGGTAGGCAATCCCTGGGTGGGAAGTAGGGTGATCCCTGGGGTGGGAGGGGTGTTAAACTCCTCCCACCCCAGGGATCAGTAGTACCAGTACTTACTTACCTGCTGACTGCTGCTGGACGCTCGTGCTGGGCTGGCTCTGGGTTGCTGGCGGCGGCCTGAAGCCCACAGTAGGGGTCACAAATTTTTGTTGTTGTTTAAATCCAGGCTGGGCAGGGTGGGTGGGTGGTGTCCCCCCTTCCACCCGCGCAGCCTGGACTCAGGGAGGGGGGAGGTTTTTGTTTTTTTCCATTGATTTCAATGGGGACAGTTCCCCATTGAAATCAGTGGAAAAGATCAGGTACCAGTAAACTGGTATTAATACGGTAAGCCGGTATTCTTAAATCTGGGAACCGGTAAAACCAGTACCCGGTATTTGCACTGATATCCCAACCCTAGTAAATACCATGATCAGTTAATTGACTATCTGAAATGCCAAACTATCAGTAACGACAGGTGAAACCAAATTAAACTTGAAACCAAGTCATAGGGGCAGTAAGCAGGAACAGAATTATGGGCAAATGGAATGAGCTGGAAACCCCTTTTTAGGAAAGGTTATTGAATAGGAGGTGGGCTGGCCACTGCAGGCACACCTGGATTGCGCCAGTTTCCTGAATCCCACACAATCCAGCTTCTGTCTGGGCCTGGATATCACACGGAGATTGCATTTGTGGCTTTGGTTGATGACCTCCTTGTAGAGCTACATAGTGGTCATATGACCCTACTAGCTCTGTTAGATCTATCAGTGGCTTTTGATACCATGAACCATGAGATGTTGGCAATGGTGATGCGCCTGAGGGACTTGGTCGAGGCAGACGGGACCGTTTAACAGTTCCGACCATATGGACTGATCCCAGCAGTTGGTACTTGGTTATTGTACATCTTTGTTGGGGGAACTCCCCTGCAGAGTCTCGCAGGACTCCATCTTGTCCCCTCTTTTGTTCAATGTATATATAAAGCTGGTGGGGGAGGTGATCTGCAGCTGGGGTGTCTGCTGTCATCAATATGTGGATGACACTTAGCTTTATTTGTCTTTTTCATCAGACCCAGGCCCTGCGGTCTCCTTGCTGTTCCAGTGTTTGGTGGCTGTGGGGGACTGAATGAGGTCAAGCCATTTGAAGCTCAGTCCCGATAAGACAGAGTTGATGTTGGTTGGTGGGGCCAGTGATCTGGGTGAGGGGGTTGCCCCTATTATTGGGATTGTCCATTCTCTTTTTGTTCCATCTATGCGGAGCCTGGGGGTGCTCCTGGATTTGCAGCTGTGCCTGGATCTCCAGGTGTCAGCTGCGGTCAGGGGTACCTTTCGCCAATTGCATCTAGTGAGAAGGCTCCAGTCCACCCATATGTCTCTCTCAGACTCCAATCTCACAACCATCATCCATGCGTTCGTTACCTTGAGATTGGACTATCGCAATGCACTTTATGTGGGGCTACACATGGTAATGGTCAGGAAGCTGCAGCTGGTGCAGAAAAATGCAGTACCCCAGCTGCTTACAGGCATGGGTCACACTCAACATATTCAACTGGTGCTCTCTGCTCGGCACTGGGTGCCTGTTGTCTTCCGGGCCTGATTCAAGGTGCTGGTTTTAACCTTTAAAGCCCTCATGACCTAGGACCCACTTACCCCAAAAATTGCCTCATCCCCTGTGTCCTGGGGCAGTCCCTGCAGTCAGTCAGGGATGTTCTCCTGGAGGTCCTGCAATATTGTCAGGTCTGTACAGACAGGAGGTTGTTCTCGGCAGCCATGTCGTTGCATTGGAATGCCCTCCTGGTGGAGAATTGCTTCAGTCCAGACCCCCTGTCCATCTGACGAAATTGCAAAATATGGTTCTTCCACCACGTGTTCTGCAGGGGGGGGGGAAGTGGGTGAGGGAGGGATGGGATAGCGTGGCTTCTATCACAGTTTTTTTTCTATTTTGAT
Organism: Sphenodon punctatus; assembly: GCA_003113815.1. Classification (NCBI taxonomy): domain Eukaryota; kingdom Metazoa; phylum Chordata; class Lepidosauria; order Sphenodontia; family Sphenodontidae; genus Sphenodon; species Sphenodon punctatus. Next base: position 396,778 of record QEPC01002298.1, on the reverse strand, counting down.
TTTTGTGCTTTTATATTTATATTTATTTTTTTTATTTTTTAATGTGTTCTTTTTATTGTTTGTATTATTGTTTTATTGTAAGCCATCCTGGGATGCCAGAGGCATGAGGGGTGGGGTAGGAAATTAACTAAATAAACAAACTACACTTTTTAATAGTAACTCCTGGCAAGACTGGCCTTTTTGTGTATGTATGTATATATGTGTGTATATATATATATATATGTGTGTGTGTGTGTGTGTGTGTGTGTGTGTATGATGAACACACAAAACATAGCTAGTTCATTATATATATATATATATATATAAAATAATAAATACCATGGCTTTTATCCAAAGAAATATGATAGGGTAATTTAGGACAACCTTCAAACTGTCCAAATTACAGTGGGAAACTGGCTGTGCACATGGATTAGTGAGGTACAAAGGCCTGAGTTTGGCTGTGTGTTCCTCAGCCATCTTGCTTCATGGCTGGCATCAGAGCCATTAGTGGATGCATGAAAAAGCACTATCATCAAGTCTTTTATCCATGGCTACCCCTCTACTAATACTACTTCATCTAGGAACTTAACCAGAAATGGTGTGGCAGAGTACAAAACTGTATTGCATAATGAGCCTCAATGTGCAACACAGAATAACTTTGTTCTCAAGAACTGTTCCCTAAACATAAAAAATACTCAAGATTCCCCCTCCCCGAGCTCGGTGTAGGGTTGTGTGTCGGATTTTGATGTTTTTCAGAAAGGAAAAAATGAACCCACAGAACTGAGCAAGGGGATGGTGGCGATGAGGGTATTGACAGCAAAACGTAGCAAAAGCATTTAGTTCAGCTTGGTTTTGAAAACTTATAGCAATTTTAAAAATGACAGACTGTTGTAGCACTGGCCCCAGGGCATCACGTAATGCTGCAAAGCAGAAGCTGTTTTCTAGGCTCCTGAGTACAATCGTTGGTTTATAGATGGGGCAGATAAAGAATTGGGCATACAAGTAGAAGAGATATATCTATCCACCTCACTGTTAACCTTGGGTGCCTCTGTCTATAATGTCTTCATCCAGTGGTAGTCAACTCACCTGCTTGTTATATTAGTATTTTGTTTGTCACATTAGTGTTCAGTCTTCCAATCAACATTGTAACTTTATTGCTAATTGTAATCATAGAACACAATTTGATACCCTCACTCACATTATAAGTATGAGCACTGGCATCATAATGTGTATTTATTTGAATTTAAGGCCTCTTTCACATAAGATGCACCCACTCATGAACACCGAAAAAACTGGGTGTTCATGAGTGGGAGAGGCACGTGTGAAGGACATGGAGCAGGTGTGTTCAGTGGGTGGGTGTGCATGTGCACTCCCGCCTAACATGCATCCCCACTCATGCCCCACTCATCAACATGTGCAGAGCAACCAGCAAAAACAGATGTTGCTCCATTCATGTTGTTGAGTGAGGTGTGCATGGGAATGTGTGTGAGCTCACACAGGGCAGTAGCATGGACCCACACACACACCCCGGGGCCCATGTACAAATGGCCTATATCTCACCCTATCATGAGGGCTCATGGCAGGTTAAGGACATAAGAACATAAGAAGTGCCATACCGAGTCAGACCAATTGTCTATCAAGTCCAGCATTCTGTCTCCAACAGTGGCCAATTTTCGTTGAATGGGAGACATATCAGCAGTCACAATGGGCAATCCATTCCCTGTTGATCACTCTTTTGAAAAAGGATAAAACCTTCTCACCAGATCAAGTTGGTGAAAGGTGCTCCTAGCCATGGTACTCGAACACACCAGAGCAAAGACAAATACCACTGATTGCTTGCACAATGCTGAAAAAGTTGACAGCACATCAGCACTGTTATTTTTAACACCCACTCCCAAATTACCTGGGGTTGCAGAGGGGCTCTGAGTAGCAGTGGAAAAGGGCAGAGGTGTAGCATCCATTGATCAAACTCAGCATAAAGCTGGAGCTGCTAGGTCCCAGTGGCCACTGTCTGGCCCCACTGCCCCACGAGGGTAGCCACACACCTGGGCTGGGATGAGCTGGAGGAGGCCTGAGTGCAGGGCACCCCCACAGTATGGGGAAGTGGTCCCCATCCCTAACCTCTTTTTGCATGCTAACAGCAGCAGCAGCAGTGGGACATGATCGGACAGGGAGATAAAGCTGTTTGTAAACAAACTCCTTCTCATGTGAGTGATCACAAGGTTGTTGCTGTCAGGAGCCGTGGAGTGGCGAGGCAGCAAGGAGCCCGACGGCGAACAGCTGCGGTGGCCGGGGGGCTCTCTGGGAGCATCGGTGTCAGCGTGCAGTTCCCCCCTACCTGAGCTCTGAAGCAGAGTGTCAGGGCGGGCTCCGCCCACAGCATGGGGAGAGAGTCATGCAGCTCAGCTGCGGGTTGGGGCCCCACCCTGAGCACACCTGGCCCTGATTAAGACCTTTTCCCATAAAGGGAACCGGCGTGGCCTGAGCTCCCCGCCGGTAATCATTCATGAGAGACTGGCCCCAGAGCGATTGTGTTTCATTGTGTCCTTAACCTTGAGAGTATCGAGTGGAGAGTGCCTGACCCCTGTGTATCCCCTTCCTGGAGTGACCATTGTGGAGTGAGTGAGTATGTGTGTTTGTCTTGTAGTGTAAGTTCCTGTATATTAGTGTTTAGTGAGTCTTGGGTGGTGGTTACCCAGTCCTTATATATCCTTTCCTTATTTAAGACCTGCACTCTCTATCCTTGCGCAGAAGCCCTTGTCCTATGCACCATCCTGTTCCCTGATTCCCATCCCCTTCTCCCTTTCCCTTTCCCCTGTGGGGTCTCCTCCCTTGTTCCTTTGACCTGCACCTTTCCTCCCGCACCAGGTGCCCTGGGCCTGAGAAATTCCCCGAGCGTGTGGTTCCCTCTCTTGTCTGTCCTTGTCGATAGGGGCAATAGGCTCTCTCTCAGTCCCGATGATGAAAAGGGTTGCCCTCTGTTGCTGAGGGAAAGCCCACCCAACACCCTGAGGGACATTACTTCCCAGATAGAGATCCACCAGAGAGAGAGAGTCGCCTCTAGTGTGCGTGTCTGCCCTGACCTCGTAGGAGAAGCCTTTCTGTGGACCCCTCCTCGTCCCTTCCCGCCCTTCCAGGGGGGACCCTCTGTGGCCCCTGTATTCCCTACCCCTTCCTCAGCTGCAACCTTCCCCCGGGACACCTTCCCCAGTGACAGAATTACCGGCACCCCTTCCTCCTTTTTTTCTTCTTCTTCTTTTCCCCATCTCCCTCCTTGCCAATATGGCTTTAGAACAACAACTAAAAGAACTGATGCACTCAGTCCAATCCCTCACGATGGAGGTACAGGACTTAAAAGAGGAAAACAAGGAACTTAGGGCCCGGTATCACGATTTACGTGACTCCATTAGTCAACCCCCCTCTCAAATTATGGAGGAGGAGGAAGGTGTGCCCCAAGGGGCTTACTCCTCTTCCTCACCCTCCTTGCTACTAACCCCCAGAGAACCAAAGGCTCCGTGCCCCGATAAATTTTATGGGGACAGGAAGGCATGCCCGGGATTCCTGGCCCTTTGTAATCTTACCTTCCAGACCCAACCTCTTACATATGGGTCAGATCAGTCTAAAGTGGCTTACATTGTTGGTTTATTAGGGGGAGTAGCCTTGGATTGGGCTACCCCACTTTTAGTCGCTGATGATGATCTATTGCGAAACTATAAAGGGTTCCTTCAACAATTCCATTTTTTGTTTGATTACCCTCACAGAGTGAGTGATGCTGAACAAACCATTCTGCACCTCCGCCAAGAAAAAAACCCCTTACTAGATTATATCACCCAATTTAGAAAGGTAGCGTTTGACCTAAATTGGAGTGACTCAGCGTTTCGAGCCTTATTTCAACAGGGGTTAAATGATGATATCAAGGACCAACTTGCTTGTGCCGCCACCACTCCTCTCACTTTAGAGGACATGGTCACCCTTTCGCTCCAAATTGACGAACGCCTCATGGAGCGTAGACGGGAACGTAGGAGGGACCAAGGTAGGAATTTGGGGTGGTGGGCCCCCAGCCCCTTGAATACCCCCTCTCCAAAAATAGCAGAGCCCGAGGGACACGAACCAATGCAGATAGGGGTTTCCTGGGGACCGCTTAGCCGTGAGGAGCGAGAAAGACGTAGCCAATTCTGCCTTTGTTTTTATTGCGGAAAATCGGGCCATTTTTCAAGAGAATGCCCTGCTCACCCTGCCCGTCCTTCGGTCCAGGGAAACGCCAAGAGCCGGGGGAATGGGAGGATCTCCCGGTGAATGGTTATAATTCCCTCTTGGGGTCTGGTAGTGCCTCTCCGCCTAAGCCCCAACTTTTTATACCTCTTACACTCCAATGGAGTACCCACCAATCCTTGGTTGTTAGAGCCCTGGTAGATTCCGGACCCTCGGGTAATTTCATGGATAGAACTTTTGGCCTTCACCATGGGGTTCCACAACAGACACGGAAGTCCATGGAAATGGTCCAGACGATAGATGGATCTCCCCTTAGTTCTGGCCCGTTGCAGACTTGTTCGGGTCCTTTAACATGTACTATAGGAACTCATTGTGAGTTGCTACAATTCGATCTCATTTCTTCCCCCCTTTTTTCCTTAGTTTTGGGATTACCCTGGCTCCAACACCATAACCCTTCT
>QEPC01002298.1:380015-390208 GCA_003113815.1 Sphenodon punctatus | reverse complement strand
GCCCTTCCAGGGGGGACCCTCTGTGGACCCTGTATTCCCTACCCCTTCCTCAGCTGCAACCTTCTCCCGGGACACCTTCCCCAGTGACAGTTGCCTTGTAAAGGTTCTTCGAGATATGTCATAACATTCTCACAACCGGGCTGTACATGCTCACCATATTCAAATAATAGACTACGTGATGGCCTCGAGCTCCTCTAGTATAAAAAGCACTTTCCCCCTCAGAATGAAAGTGTCTTCTAACCCTTTCTAGGCCTATAAGAAAATTCCATGTGGGACTGGAAGGGTGGGTGTTGGGAGAAAGTTAGGAGACATCTTGAAGAACCTTGTTTACAAGGCAGCAACCTTCTGTTCTTCTTCTAGTGGCTCCTCATGAGTCCTTTTTACACAGCTCCACCAGCTGGGGGTCCATGGGCATGCTGGTGCATGGGCAGGGTGTGCACATGGTCGTACATGCATCCCCACTCACCCCCCCTCTTCTGCACCCATGGAGCAACCGCCATTTCCCCCAGTTGCTCCGTGTGTGGGAATGAGTGAGGAGGTGAGTGGGGATGCGTGTTAGGTGGGCACGTGCACCCCTACTCACCGCAGGCACCACATTGTTCACACAGGGCTCCCCACCCACGAACACACAGAAATCTGCGTGTTCATGGGTGAGAGAGGCCCGTGTTAAAAGGGCCACATTTTCACAACTGTCTGTCTTATACTATCTTAGGTAGGAATTTAGGATGTAAAACAATATCTGTTCTATCTTGGAAAATCTGCAAATATGGTTCTGAGATTATTATGGCTGCTATTTCACTAACTCTTCTTAATGAAGTTATTGCTAAGGGATACTGTCTTTAAGCTGCCACCCCATAGCTAGTTCATTTGTGACCCCATATAATCAATTCATCCTGCCTCGGGGGCACAAATGAACTGGTCGTAGGTGGAGGGCAGCATGAATTGATTATATGGAGGCGGGGACACAAATGAACTGGTTATGTGGTGGGGGCAGCATTAATTGATTATGGGGGCACAACTGAACTGGTTATATGTCTCTTTACATGGCATAATGCACTCTATGGGCTGGCTGCATTTTGGGTGTCTTGTGTGATTGATAGTAGTGCCCCCAGGCCCACGGAGCTGAGGGCACCCCTAAACCTGCCCGTGGGACACAAAGAGGTGGGCCCATCTTGACTTCTTGGCCAGGGGCCCATTCCACCCTAGCTACACCCCTGGAAAAGGGGGAGTTAAACTGAGCAAATGCACCTATGCAGTGGGGTTTAGGGAAATGTAGTTTGTCAGAAGCGCCTTTGTGACTCAAAAGGCTTCTTGTGGACTACATGTCCCAGAATGCCATTCACCATGCACTGCAAATGGGGGGAGGTCACCAATTATCTTGGAACTACCCCAACTGGGGACATACTAAACTGAATGACAAACAATGCCAGTTGGAAACTAATAGAGACAACAACATGAATGCTAATGGGAATGGGACTTTTTGAATGCCAATAGCCTTTAATGGGCAGTAAACCAAATTGCAGATGATTATCTGAAACAAAGGGAGTGTGGAGGATCTGAAATGCCAAGAAGGTGACTGGGAAAGGAGGCAAGACTAACAAAGTTGGGGGGGGAGGGCGGGGATTGAGGAAGCACAGAGAGGAAATAGAAAGATGTAGACCAGGGCTGGGTGGAATTAGAGGTGGGTGGTCAGTGGGAGAACTTGGAATGATGGATTCAAGGCCAATGGGAGTAGTTTGAATGATGAGGGACTGGGTGGAATACAGGTAAGTGCCCACAGGGAGCAGCTAGAATGGTGGTAGGCTGGATCATTCCAGTCTCTCCTGGAGACCTACTACCTGTCATTTGACTTAGCTTCCCTTCATTCGAGCTGCTTCCGCAGTCCTCACACCCATCATTCCATCCTGCTCCAAGTCATTTCAGCAGCTCCCAATGGTCTCTTTCACATCATTTCACCCTGCCACAACTGGAGACCTCCTACCCATCATTCCATCCTGCCCCAGTTATTCCAGTTGTTCCCTGTGGTCTCTTATCTGTTGTTCAACCCAGGTCACTGTCATTCGAACCACTCCAGGTGGCCTTGTGCCCATCATTCAATCCAGCCCTCTTTCATTCCAGTCACTCCTGGTGGCTTCCTACCTCTCATTCCACTCAGCTCCAAGCCCCTTTCTATTTCCTCTCCATGGCTGCCTCACATTGTTCCTCCTAGCCTGGCTTTTCCTAATTTCCACCATCCCCCTTCTTTGGCATTTCAGATCCTCACCACTCTCTTCGTTTCAGATAAGCATATGCCATTTTATTGGTTTATTGCTCACTAAGGGCTATTGGCATCCACAAAGCCCCATTACTTCCAATTAGCATTTGTTTGATTTTCAATTTTCATTCTTTGTCATTTTATTTCCCATGTCCCCTATTGGTGTGTGTTTGAATGTGAGAGAGTCAAAGATAATTGGCGACCTCTATACAGTTTGAGGCATAGTGCACAGCATTCTGGGAGATGTAGTCCACAAAAAGCCTTTTCATCCACAGAGAGTCTTCTAATAAACTACATTTCCCTAAAGCCCACTGCATAGGCTCATCTAGAATCCCCTAGATCTACTCTGCCACTGCCTGAAGCCCTCCTGAAGTCCCCAGTTAACTTTGACTGGTGGTATCATTGTATTTGTGGAGATCTCTGCAATGTCGATCAGCCTGTCAAATGAGTACACATGTGTGGTGGAGGTATCCCTCTGGCATCCGATAGGACTGCCTGAAATTGCGGGGATTACTCACAAATAGAAAACCGGCTACTTGTTACAGGTCTACTGGGTACCAAAACTGCTTCATAGTGAGAGGCATCACTGAATTTATGCAGCATAATCACAATTAGTGGCTGCTAGTGGTGATGTGGGAGCAAGTGTTCTTGTACCATCAGGAAATACCTTTCGGGAATGCTTGTGACTGTTTGTGGATATTTCTACTGTTGTTGAGATCCGTGCCTGCCAACTTCCATCTATTTCCAGTTTTTTCATCAACTTCCATCAATAACTGGTATTTTAGTCAATTCTTATCAATTTCTGATATTTCCCATCAATTTATGGCACTTTCCATCATTTTTGGAAGTTCCTGTCACTTTCCGTCAAATTTTATGTCACTTGGGCAGTATATAAAGCATAGTATTAACAGTTCAGTTTGCGTTAGGGCAGCACACTGATAGATTTTGGGGAACCATCATTTCTGTACTCTACTGAAGAACTACCGTAAGTACCAAAAACTGCAATTGCTCAATGCAAACTAGCGAAAAATAGAGAAAAACAGTGAAAAGCCAGTGAGTTTTCCCATCACACAAGTGAAGGTGAATGACCTGTTTCCAATGGAAACAGCATTTGCTGCAGTTGCTTGTTTCAGACCTAGTGACTAGTGCCTATAATGTAGGGGCATGGAATTTGCTGAACCCTAGGCATATTTACAAGAGGGGCTGCTTGTGAGAGCAGTTGTTTGTGTCAGGCACCAAACTCACAGGAGACATTCATCTCAATAGGATAAGGGTCAAGCCAAAGGGTTCAAGCAGGAAGGTCAATCCCAGAGAGGCAGAAAAGGTTGTAGAGTAGAGCTTTAAAAAATACTGCATTTATTACCCGTGAGTAATATCTGAATTTTCAGATAGCCCTTCAAGTATCTGATTCTATAACTACAATAAGAAATGAGTAGTCGCCTACCAATTTGAGGTTTAAAATGGGGGGAAATCATGTGTGTGTGTGTGAGAATGACCGCTAATTATATAAGCCAGCTCTTAGAAATGGACTTGGATGAGCAGAGGGCTGCATATAACCATGAATCCTTGACATAACTGTCCCAAAGCAGAGTAGCTGAACCCCACCAGAAGGGCCCTTACAAAGCACTCACTGTAAACTATTTATATAACCAATATACAGTGCCCATCCTCATGATGAAAGTAGATAGGCACAGCTAGCTGTTGCTATTGTAGCTCTCCTGGTAGAGCTGTTGAAAAGTTGTAGCTTCAAGGCTCCTATAGGCAAAGAAACAATATGGAAACATCAGAGAATCCACCAGTCAGAGAGGGTGGGTGAAAGACCTTCTGCCTTTTGTTTTTAATAATGAAGGAGCAGCTCCTGGTTTCACAGTTCAGGTTGCATCTTACAGCTAGGAAAAAGGACTGATGCAGAAGGAACTGGACAAGACGCAGGATGCCTTAAGACTTAAGTGTTGCTCTTCCAGGCTTCCTCTTTCTGTCCTATGCCTTTTATCAAGGCCAGGCAAGTTAAGAGTCAATCAGGGTCTGGTGGGAGGGAGGGTGGACCCCATCAGGCTGGCAGGTTAAAACCTAATAGGATAGAGCAAGGGCTCAAAGCAGAGCATAATGGTGATGCTGCAGGATTAGTCACGTCCTCCAGGATCCTAGGGGTGCTGGTCCTAATCCTGGGTCCTGTCAGTTTGGTTAGGGGTTGACAATCTGGCACATAAGATCTAAATGTGTTTGTATCTGACATAAGTATGTCAGATCTTATTTTTAATTCATATTCATATTTTGCTGGTTTGGGGGGAAAAAACCAATCGTGATTTAAAAAATCCACCCCAGGATACATATATATTTCCTTTTTTTAATGTATTCAAAATATTTCAGACATCACTGCAAAGAAAATGTTTCAGAAAATGCCAGCAACATAATATACTTGTTGACCTAGCCAGCTCTGCCTATTACAAATATTTAGTACAAACTGGGATTGTAATTCTGCATTTTCCCTTATCAGTTTCTTCAAGCCACTGGCCTAAATAGTGATTACATCAAAAGAATAATTTTAAGAAACCTCTGAAGGCAAGAAATGCTTTGAACCTTATTATACTGTATCAGTAAGATTAATTTGCTCCTATTGATCTTCGAAAAACTGTTGTAATGATGCTAGGCTGACAAGTTAAATACTACTGCAAAGTAGAACTGCTCATTATCATCCTTGAAGGATGATGAAAAAGATGATGTGATGAGCATGGCCGAGATGCACTTGAATGAAGCCTGGTCATCTCAAAGTTAAGAAGTATTTTTCTGAGCTTTTGTGATAAAGCATTTTAATTATGCACACAGAGTTGGGAGCGGAAAAAAATAATCTAATAACAGCAATTAAAAGAATTCCAGTAAAATAGAAAGGGAGGGTGTGTGTGTTAAAGGCTTTCCTCTTTTTCTGAGGATGATGTATTATAAATTCAAATCATGCAGGGAAACAGAGAAAATGTTTATTTGGTTTTTTTAAATGTTTCCTATCCAGCATTACCTTTTCTATGTAAAGAAGCAAAGAAGAACAGCCAGTGGCAGCTATTATTCTCGATGTAATCAAGCCAAGCGCGTGCACCTGGGACATTGCATCTTCTTGTCTCTCCCTCTGTTCCCCTTCCTTCATTTCCCTCCCTCCCTCAGATTGTAAGCCCTAGGGCAGGGACTGTGTCTATTCCATTACTTTGTAAATCACCTGGTACATTGCTTGTGCTATATAAATGCTTGCTAATAATAATATTAATAAATAAGACAGCACACAAATTTGATTATAATTTTGGGATGTTATATATAAAAAAAACATTGTACAGAGATAAACATATTGCACTTCCAGAATATAAGAACATGAGCGCTACCATGTAGGATCAGACCAATGGTCCATCTCGCTAAGTATTTTGTCTCCAATAGTGGTCAGCACTTATGCTTCAGAGGAAGTATACTAAAACAGGACATATTGGCCAGTGACCCATTTTCTTTCATTTTCTTTCATGTCACAGCAGATGGGGTAGGACTAAGGCCCTTTTCAAACGGGCTGGCAGTGGGGGGGGGAATGGGTGAGTGCCGCAGTGGGTGGGTGATGCATGGCGGTGCATTCTCACAGACCCCCACCTACCTCCACGCATGGAGCATCGGACATTGGCGTATGTTGCTCCGTGTGTGTGTGATTGGAGGAGGTGGGTGGGTGGAGCACAGGAGCACACACGCATCCCCACCCACCACCTGCAACGTTCCCACAGATGCCCCCCCACACACACACACACAGGGGGGGAATGGCATAAACCAAAAATTCCAGGTCTCTCAGAATGAGGACTAGCTTTAATCCTGTCCCCATTTCCAAGGGAGATCCCGATAGGCAGCTGCTGTGCCTCCTCCTTCAACGTTGTGTAGCATGAGCACCCAAAAAAATACTCTTTTGTGCATGCACAAAAACTAAGTTATTGTGTTTAATGAACATGCAAAAAAAAGGTATTGTGATTAGTGTGCTGTCGTGGATTTTCCTCTAGATCCACTGGGTTCGGGTGGGCTCACCAATTCGAGGCTGTACACAGAGTCTGGGTAACTATCATTAGTTTATTCAGCATACAACGCGTTGGGCAGACACAGCAAAGGAGTGCTGCCCCCTTGGGACAGTTCAGCAAGTTTTTATACAAAAATGCAATTCTGTGTTTTGCACATGCGCATATACAGTTATATAGCTGGGTTTTTCCACTTGCCAACTCATCATGACCTTTCCTCTAGTTAAGACAGTACATTTGGTTACGCCCCTAGTTGCTCAAGTTATCTGCTCCCTGCATTCCATTCTACTCCCAGGCCCATCCTGTTCATTCTTATCAGTAATGTTCCTTCTTGCTGACACATAGGCACATTTTATAACTGTTCAGGCTGGTTTTCTGTATTTTTCCACCTCAGTGCCATGCATACAAAAAATGGTGCATCACTGGGCAAGGAAGTAAAGTCAAACAGACTGTAGAGATCTGGCACAGCTGGAAATCCACACCAGCTCTCCACAGCCCGTTCTGAAAATGCTGATTACATCCAAGAAGAGGAATGTGCAGATCCGATTCAGCCCTAGTTTCATTCACCAACCAACTTTTCTAAGACAGTCACTGAACCTACCCTTTATGAATGTATCTAGTCCTTTTTTGAACCTGATTACACCATTGGCCTTCACAACATTCCATGGCAATGAGTTTGTGTGGCTGATTGTTCTCTGAGTTAAAAAGTGATTCCCACTGTTTTAAATCTACTGCCAGTTAATTAAATACTAGTTTTAGTATTATGGGGAAGTGGAAATAACAACTCCCCATTCATTTCTTTATACTGTTTATCATATTATAAGTAAATATCATATCCACCCTCAGTCATTGCTGAAGACTTTTGAGTCTCCCTTATAATCTAATCTTAATCTAATCTTTGTATGAAAGATCTTTCAAAACTGTGACAATATCCATTGCCCTTCTATGTATTACCACCTATCCCCATTTTCTGTCTGTTGGGGATAGGCAGACAATAGGGGAGGAGTGGATGTAGATGACGGATGGTGGCAGCCAGTTGGGGCATAGGCTAGTTGCCCTAGGTAGGTACATGTGCCTGCTTCTGCATGCCTGGACTACCCAAATTAGTTTAATTGACATATTTGGTTTAATAGTTACTTTCTATCACTAGAGCAGTATCAGGGGGACATGTGGATGTCCTAGGCCAAAGAGGCCAGAATTATATTGGCTCAACCTATAGAAGCTTTTATAACTTTGGAACCTTTTATAACTTGGGCCGTTTTCACACATATGCCCCCCCACCCCCATGTGTGGGGTGTGCGTGCCCGAGCGTATGCTAAGGCAGGCAGGTGTAAGGTGGGGGGGTGTCCATGGGAACACCGTGGACAGTGGCTGGTGAGGGGTATGCATTCCCTCCATCTCCCTCCACTTCCATCCACGGAGCAGTTGGCCAGAACACCGGTTGCTCCATGGTTGGAAATGGATGAAGATGGGTGTGCGCCTGTGGGATTGGCCACCCACGCAATGCCCACCCTCTGCCGCCTCCACCCTTCCACCCACCCACCATGGCCCATGTGAAAAACAACCTTGGAGCAACAAGGGACACTATTCAACTACTCAGACATGGCAAATTGCTCATTAGGAATGGGTTCCAAATTAAGCTGAATGGAGTAAATTAGTTTTCAGAGATTGTCTACACACAGTTTCTGCTGGATTACAAAAAAGCTGGAAAGGGCAGAATTATTTGCCCATGATACACAACCATTTATTGCACCCAAGCTAACAGAAAAGTGTATAGGCCAATTTCATATAGGCTATGACTCAACCTGAATGAAGTACTTGTTAAATGCTTGATAATAATTTTGTAATTAATACCTCACCCATAGTCTGGTTTAATGATAGAACACGCATATACTGACCAAATGATATCCTCCTTCCAGTTCATGCCCTTTTTCTTTCCTAAAAAGATTCCTCTGAACTTCTAAGATTGTCACACAATCAGAAACAAGCTGATGTGATAAGTTATACCATCTGAATTACTTTGTCTCCTTTCCCCCACTACTTTGGACTACCACTCCAACTATCTTCAGTACAGAAATCATAACTTGATTGATTATGAATGACTTCTTTTGGTACAGAGAAATATTTGACCATGGATCAGAAATTTCTCTAGAAATTACTCTAGAAAGCATCGGTGGATTTATTTATATATATATTGGGGGGGGGGGGGCACAAAATCAATGTTGTGTGATCTTCAAATAAAATGTGAACAAATATGACAAGAAGAATTTAAGGGAGTGTGAAAGGACATAAAATGTCCCTCATCAATCTGCCAGAAAAGGAAGATTTAAACAATTACATTTTAAAACTTCATGCAGGCTTTACTGGACTCTCTCCAGGATTTTCCATAAAAGTTCATAATAGATGATGTTCAAATGACAATTGCTAGAGAGGTAGCTTGGAGGGCAGAGATGTTATTAGATCATGTGCCATTTTTCAAACCTAGGGCCATGTTTGCCATTTGATCCCACATTAATAGTGGTGCACAAACTGCCTTTAGGGATATGGAACAGGAGTTGCTATACAAACCCTATGCAAAGTATGGGTCCCTCTACATCAAGAGCCAAATGTACCCCACAACTAGTTTTTATCTGGCCCCTTTCCATCAACAAGCAGTGATCAGGATGGAAAGAAAAGCAGCCTGGTTGTGAGGTGAGTTGGCCCAGGGAGCCAAGGTTGCCAGAATCAGCATCCTGGGGTGTCCTGGGGCACCTGCATTTGGGGGCAGTAGGCACACAGTGGAGGGATGGGTACCCCATGAGGTGCTTACTAGGGGTGCCCTAAAATTCAGGTATTACCTGCAGGTAGCTAATGTGCTACCTGCTGCAGCTCTAGGGTGGATCAATGGTGCATATCTATCAATTGGATCCTCCTGTTCCAAAACACCCCCTGGCCCTTAAGCACCCTCCGCCACAATTTTAATGAAGCCCTTGGAGCTTGTACTAATTTCCAATGTATCAATATCAGTATCGGTATCATTTTTGTTATCGGTATTAATATTCATTGTCGTTATTGATATCGGTACCATTTCAAGCAAAGATTTTATTTTTGATATCAGTATCATTATTGATTCCTGTGCATAACTAATATTTATCTAAATCTAAGGGAGACAGGGAAAGGGGAAAGGAAAACTATCTAATCAATTATCTATATAATTATTCTAATCTATATGTCTATAATATAGATCTATATCTAATCTATACTACCCATTTCTATATAATGTACAGAGAGGAGAAGGGCAGGGAAAGGGAGAAGGTAAAATGTAGGGTATGAGGAAGTAAAGGTATTGGTGGGAATACCTAATAAATAAATACATAAATAATACATTGAGGACTAGGGAGGATTTTTTTATGTGCAAGCACCACGGTTACGTAAATGCAACCTGACAAGTAGAGCTCTCACAGAACGGAGAGAAAAAACCTGGCCCTCCCATATAAAGGGTTGCAGTGCCCTCCCCCAGAGTCCCGGTAATTAGTTGTGGGAGGCAGCAGGCATCGAGCAAACACAGAGTCCCATGAGACTTCTGGGGCCTGCTTGTTCTGCTTATTGGCCAACGATACATCCATCAGATACTGCTGAGCTGCTCGCTCCTCCCAACACAGGGACAGTTCAAGAGTTCAACCCTGTTATTATTATTATTATTATTATTAAACATTTATAAAGCGCCAGTAACAACCTGGCGCTGTACAGAACATACAATCAGCTGCGGTCCCTACCTGTGGCTTACAATCTAAAAGACAAGGAGGGGGAGACAAGGAGAGGGGACAGCGGGAGAGACATGGGAGAAGACAAACAAACATTCAGGCGGATGCGAAGTCTCAGGTGCGTGTACTTGGCTTGGTTACAAGGTGGTCGGTAGCAGCAGTCAGCAG
>QEPC01002298.1:354021-376164 GCA_003113815.1 Sphenodon punctatus | reverse complement strand
TCTGGGGGCGGGCGGGCAGCTTTGGCCTGTGGCTTTGGCTGAGCCCTCCCAGGGGGTGGAGCCTCGCTCACCTGCAGGGGATGAGCCCTGCTGCTATGGTGGCTGGGGGCTTCTGGGGGTAGAGCCCTGCCGCAATGGCTTCTGGGGCCTTCTGGGGGTGGGCGGGGCTTCTGGGGGCGGGCGGGCAGCTTTGGCCTGTGGCTTTGGCTGAGCCCTCCCAGGGGGTGGAGCCTCGCTCACCTGCAGGGGATGAGCCCTGCTGCTATGGCGGCTGGGGGCTGTTAAAACTCTGAGATGTCTGCTCCCTCCTCCCTTCTCTACGTTTCCCCTCCAAAACCCAACTGTCACACCACTAATAAAGACAAAGATAATGACATTGTTGTTTTTGTTTCTTGTTATCGTTTTTATCATTTTTGGTATCATTTTTGGTATCGTTTTCAATATCGTTATCAGTATTCTTAGTTGTCATTTTTTGTATTCTTGGTTGTCGTTCTTCTCGGTTGTCATTTTCGTTATTGCAATAACAAAAATGACAATTTTTGTTATCGTTATTGTAATAATGAAAAAGACATGCACACCCCTATTCATGGCCCTTTCCTTTTGGTGAGTCATCATTGTGTTGGATTTCATGCCTGTGGTTGTGCTCCTCATGTGCACAGGTTCCACATGCATATTTCATACACATGTAGCATTGTGTTTCCACCCTTGCATGCAAGAGATGCAAAAATTGGATAGGGGCCTTAGTTGTAAGCTTGATATTTAAGATATAGTGACTACTTGAGAATCGCTGCTGTTTTTGTTACCTCACTGCAAGGGTGCAAGCCAGAAAATGTCTACCAACCACCAAGACCACCACCACCACCCCTCCCATGGAAAACCATTCCAAATACAAGGCAACTACACCTGAAAATCTCAAAGTCTCGTGTATTTCATTCAGTTCACCAAATGCTACCACGGAAACTACATTGGCAAAACCCAGCAACCCTTACGCCAAACGATGAACTCACATAGACATACAATTATAAACGAAGTCACTGACTCTACAGTGGGCATCCACTTCTCCCAATAAGACCACTCCATGGCAGATTTCTTAGTCCTCATCCACAAAGGAAACATAAATGACAGCCTCAGAAGGTGCACCTGGGAACTAAAATTCATAACTTTGACACACAAAAAAATGGACTCAACAAAAAC
This sequence comes from Sphenodon punctatus, assembly GCA_003113815.1. Lineage (NCBI taxonomy): Eukaryota > Metazoa > Chordata > Lepidosauria > Sphenodontia > Sphenodontidae > Sphenodon > Sphenodon punctatus. Next base: position 374,970 of record QEPC01002298.1, on the reverse strand, counting down.
ACACACTTCTCCAGCCACAAAAAATATGTAAATGTTGGCACCCAAAATAATGGACTTAACAAGGACCTCTCTCTCTCCAGTCACTACAAATATCTGTTATACCTTAGTCAACTGCATTTGTAATTTCTGTTTTTCACTGTACCAAATTACTAGAGATCATTCTAACCACTTTGTGTCCCTGTCTGTAACTGACCCTGTCAGTTGAACTGTTACTGTGAAGTGATATGCATACTCCCTTCTCCTGATGATCTATTTCCCACTATGGCCCTTTTTACACAGATACTCTAACACCGATAAAATGAGTGTTAAATTTTATTATACATGGTACAGGGCAACACTGCAACCCTGCAACATGGGCCCTTTTCACACGAGATGCATCCACACAGTTTCGCTGGGTGAAGATGGGTTGAGGCGTCTGTGTAAATGCCACTTGTGGTGGGTGGAGTGCATGTCGTTGGGTTAAGATGGGTGTAGATGTCTGTGTAAACACTGTGGGCGGTGGCTGTAGGTGCATGCATGCTTCCATGCAACACCCATCTCCACCCACCCATGGAGCAACTTGGGGTACTTTCAGACATGACGCTAACCACCCTTTAACCACCCTTGGTGGTTATTTATGCATGTTGCAGGGCTCCATAGGGCACCAACACAGCCNGAAAACAGACATGACGCTAACCACCCTTTAACCACCCTTGGTGGTCATTTATGCATGTTTCAGGGCTGCATAGGGCACCAATACAGCCCTGCAACATGCATAAATAACCACCAAGGGTGGTTAAAGGGTGGGTAGCATCATGTCTGTTTTCACCCATGGTTTACACACCCAGGCTGGCCAATTATCATCACAATTACATCATGCAGCACTTTGACAAAGGACATAAGAGAATCTCTGTTGGCTCTTTCCTGAACAGATGCTTCCAACTTCCCAGTAACAACTGGGGGAGAGATGCTAGGGTGGTCAAAGCACTGAATGAGAATATTTGGTTGACATTTCTGCTGGCCAATTGGCATCATGAACAGATCTTATACCACAGTGACACATAAGAGAATCCCTGGCATATGCTCCTACTCTGCATATGCTGTGCAGGCTTATAGAATTGTGACTCTATCACATCTTTTCAATATTTGGCTGACATGATCCTGAAAATGTAATGTACAGCCCTGCCAAATTTCATGTACCTTTTTGGACTACAAAGATGTTAGAGTCAGACATACATTTATAAGTTAATTGCTTATACCACCAGGATCCTTTATCCAATCCTTCTGAAAGTTTACATAGATAGTAAAAATGGAGAGGGGTACAAACTTTCCAAGTTTAATCCACATTAGGTGGGAGACAAAGATGTTACTGCATAAATGTATATGCAGATTTTTGCAAAATAACATAATTCAACTTCTTATAAAAAAATATGAATTTATCCAAACTTTCTGTCATTTGGTACAAATACTTCTGTACATTGGAGGTACAATCCCTCCTAGTTTTATCCAAATATAATGAAAAACTAAAAAGTTACAGCTGCATATGTGGTTTCCATTGAAACTAATAGAAATCAAAAATGAAAACAAAATTTTGATATTTACAAAAACAAAAATGAAAGATATAAATCATGAAACTGAATAATGACATGAGTCGCTGGTGCACACCTCTAATTTACTAATTTTATATATTTCTATTGGCTTTGCTACATGCCTGAGGTAAGACTCTGTGTGGCCCAAATGCTTGCTTATTTTCATCAACAGTTGGTCCAATAAAATATATCATTTGAAAGACTTTGGGTGAAAACAGACATGACGCTAACCACCCTTGGTGGTTATTTATGCATGTTGCAGGGCTGTATTGGTGCCCTATGCAGCCCTGAAACATACATAAATAACCACCAAGGGTGGTTAGTGTCATGTCTGTTTTCACCCTCAGAAAAACTTCAAGACGACACTGGGGCTCTGACTTACAGGTAGTGGTGGGGAAAAAAAGAAGCAGCTTATTGGAGGATTTAGAACATTTTAAACCTTATTTCCTAAATGTACAGCTCTTTCTTATGAGGCATCATCATTACTACAAATGCTCAGCTACTGTATTGTTTAACGTTTTTAGCTGACTACAGTTTACATTTAATTTTCTCTTATCAGACTCTTGCTGCTTGTGTAATTGCTTGTATGGTTTGAGCTGCAAGGTGTGTTGTCAGACTGCTGTCTGGATGGTTTAACTTTCATCTGTACCATCTCTACCACTGAGGTTGGTTTGGGGTTTGTTTTAAGTCTGGGCTCCTTCATAATTACTCTTTTTTTGTATGAACACTTACATTTGCAAGTTGAAATTTTGCATTCCGTGAGCATCCTCGCACATAAAATGTGTGTGTCCAAATGAAGGAAAGGAAAGAAAAGAATGATGAGTATCGAAAGGCGCAAAAACCATTGTGAAAGCTGAAGAAATACAGGGGGGAATTTAGTTCAACTCTAACTCATAATGAGAATCCAGGTGTCATACCAAACTATGAGCTTCTCTGGCTGTAGGATCTGACTCAGCAGAAAAATATAAATATCAAACTGTATGCACTGTTAGTATTCCTACCAAAGACAGTGTTTACTAGGTCAGTTAAAGTCTGTGCATAAGTCTTGGCAGAATTGTTGACTTTAGTATTTAAATGGACTGTGGAGTTTAAGGAATGCTCCCTCCCCCCCCACACACACTCAATTTTTGTGAGATAGGTAACTATACACAGACAAAGAATATGCATTACTTACATTACTGATGAAGTTTTACTCCAACTCCTTAGAGGAGAGAAGAGAAAATAAAGTTATTGGGATTTATTTGAGGTTGGATTAGATGATCCTTGAGGGACCACTCAACACTATGATTCTATTATTTGATTATACTATGAATATTAAATAATTAGACACAGTAATAGGTCACAAAACACAAAACGACCTCTTGCTGTTCAGTTTATGAGTGTGTGTGGGGGGGCGCTATCTGCATTAGAAATCGGGCTGAAGCAAATGTTGCAAGTGAACTATGAAGTTGGCAGATTTCCCATACCTATATGGTTAAATTCTAATTATATTCAATTGTCTGGATTTTAAAAAGTTGTCTTTGACATTCACAGATTCATTTTTCATCCATGTATGGCTTGTTTGTTTGTTTGTAATTGTTCATTTGTTTGGTCATTTTACCCCTTGTTCAGCAGGTCTTAAAAAGTGTTTTTAGTCATGTGAATCAAAGAGTGAAACATCAGAAGTCCCACATATTATTGAATAATAAAGAAACAATGCACTGAAAGAATGAATGCAGTGAACTTCACAGAAGTGATTATTTCGAATTCAGGTATTTGTTTTGGTAAACACTGGGTACACAAATTTGATTTTCAAATATAAAGTTACAAATTCATTAAAACTCTAATGAGGAAACCCTGCTGAAAACTCTCAAGGCTATGTCCCCTTCCAATTAAGATGGTGCTAAAATATACATTCAACATTTAATCTCCTCTTATCTATACAGGCAAATGGATATTTCAGCACAAAACTTTAGCAAATGTTTCCAAACTGATAATGATCAGGACTATCATGGAGCAATTTAATTTCTCATTTCAACTCTCAGAAATGTCCTTCAGCAAGAAAGTTTTTTCTTCACACCACACAAACATACCCCAAATCTTTCAATAAAATTCCTGCAGCCTTTTATTGTTGCATCCCTTTTCATTTCCTGATTTTTGTAATCATTGTTGTATCTTCCATCTTTTCTGCCTGGGATTCCTACTGGGATAATAGCTCTGTGGCAGAGAGGCTTTTTATTTAGGAAAGGCAGAAGAATCAGGATAGTCATGATGACTATAAGCACAAAAGAATAACAGACTCTTCCCATTGCAGAGGTGTGCGATTCATTTTTGTTTTTATGAAAACGAAAATAGGGAAATAATAATAATAATGAAATAATGATTTTTTGTTCATTGTTGTTATTATTTTTGTTATTGCCTGGCCCCATTTTGGAGGAAAACCTGGTAAACAACTTCTGGAAGGGAAAGAGGGAACAGACACCACAGAGTCAGGAGAGATGATGGACATTTCCGCTGGCGAATGGACATTGCCGCCCCTGCCAGCAAACCGGTCTGCCACTCATTGGCACTGTGAGCGGGGGACATGGCCTTTGTAAGTTATAATAATAATAATAATAATATTATAATAATATATTTTTTTATTGTACTGGCCCTACGGCCTTGACAAAACAAAACATACAAGTACAAATACACAGCAAGCAATAAACAATACCAACATACATACTAATACTTCTGAAAACACACAAAAATTGCCCTAGCAGTGGCGCTTCCCATATTGCTAAAGGTTTCACAGAACTCACTCACTGAGTGGGAGACCTTTCAATGCATTAGGTAGATTTAATTAGCAACTTGCGCATCCGTAATTTTTTTGCCCTAAAGGCAAAAATAGCCACTGCCCTGGTCGTCTCTGGCACCGTATCTCGTAGCAGGCAAACCAATTTCTGTACAGGGGTTTTCCCACTCAGATCCCCCACTGAGGCCCACATCGCTTTTCTCGCCTCCCTATACAGTGGGCAGATTAAAACATAGTGGGGGAGATCATCAACAACTGGCATTCCACAAATACATAGCCATTCTGAGTATTATATCACCCACCTAGGACTTCGGTTTCCATAGTTTGGCATCTTAAAAAAAGTGAAAGCCAGCCTAAGTTTGGGTTGCAGGAGCTTAGTCAAATATGCAGGCTGATTTAGTCCTGCTGCCCCAAATTTATACCAGGGGGCAGTCTTTACCGCCCCGATCAGACTCCTGCACTGCTGGAGATCCACGTCTCCTACTCTCTGATGTAATAATTTTAAGGCTTGTGTGGGGGAAAATGAGGAGAAAAAAAATCTACGGAAAAGCCCAATTCCAGGAACTGGATGTGAGAACTGGGGAGCCCGAGTTCCCCAGCGTTCACAACAAAGAATGTCAATTTCCCTTCCTCCATGGTCAGTGGCAGGGGGGGCGCTTGACGGCTGCCATTTCTGTTGTAAGTCGCCCCGAGATGCCATGTGGCCAAGAAATGAAAATAAATAATTAAATAAATAAAATAATAGTCACGGTCAGAGCCGAACATTAAAATCCCTCCCCATCCATTCCACCTGTGTGGCTGCTCTGCAACAGGGCCACTCAACAGCCCCTTTACTCCTCTCCTCACAAAGCCTTGCTGATTTAAAAACACCCTATGATTCTATTAAAATAAAAGTTCAGGAGTCCAAATAGCTGTATCCAAACTTTATATTGTTTAAGCAGGTAGACTTAATAAATGCCTTTGTAAAACAAAAGAAAAAGATCCTGCCTTACCCCAGCAGGAGGAAGGGGCAGGAATTCACTCTCCCATGCACCAGAGCATGGCGGAATGTGAATGCCACATACACTGGGAAAAGACTCTGTGGCAGGGCGCTTCTCCAGAGTCACAGAAGGGTGCTGGGAGGTGTCTGAGAATTAGCTCTGTGGCCCTAGCCACACACACTCTCTACTTAATTCCTCATGGTACAAGTTTACAGCCTATTGCAGTGCTGATCCTGCACATGGTAAGTCGCTGCCAGTTCTAATACAAGATGCACCCTTAAGGTAGGTGCAAGCTCTGTCCTCCAGCCTCCCCCTATAAGCTGACCTGCATCACCAGTAGTGCCTTTGGGTTTCACAGCCACCTGCTGTCTGAGCACCTAATGTTGTCTTACTGTGTTGATGCAGAATTAGATCCGCTTATCACACAAGGAGTCCTTGAGCCAGTCATACATACAAGCTGGGCTACACCTATTGTCGCTGTGTTGAAGCTAAACGGTAGAGTTCGCATCTGTGAGGAATCGGGGATTATAAGTGCATTGTAAATAAGGCAATTAAGCAGGACGCACATCCAGTACCTGCCATTAACCAGTTAGTATCTGCCCTTACAGGAGGAAGTGTTTTTGCCAAACTTGACCTTTCTCAAGCCTATCATCAACTGATAGTGGATAAGAAAACCTGTCGATGACCAGACTATCATTACACACCGGGGAGCATTGCGTGTTAAGCGCCTCCAGTTTGGAATCTCTGCAGGACCCAGAATCTTCCAGCGTTTCATGGAGACATTGCTGGCAGGAATTCCAGTGGTTGTCCCTTATTTCGATGATGTGCTGATCATGTGTCCATCTAAATGGAAACTTACACAGTGGCCTAGAGATGATTTACAGAGATTTTATCAAGCCGGAATCAGAGTGAAAAAAGAGAAATGCCAATTGGGAGCTTCAGTATCACCTTCTTGGGATATCAAATTGATGCTCCTGACATTCAGTCACTTAAAGACAAGGTAAAAACAATACATGATGCTCCTATACCAAAAGACAGATCAGAGCTTCAAACACTCCTAGGAATCCTCAACTTTTACCACGCAGCATTGCCTCCGATCATGCGGAGGATACCGAGCTTGATTTTCCAGCTCTGTATCCTCTGCATGATTGGAGGCAAAGACAGAGCCTTGGGGAATTTCCACAAAGAGGGGAAGCAATATAGGAGAGGTAACATTAAGAGAAATGTTGAAGCAGCAGTTAAAGAGATACAAAGTGAACCAGTAAAAACAGAGTCCCAGAAACCAAGGAAGCATAGCAAATCCAGGAGGAAGCCATGGTTGAGTGTCAAAGGCAGCAGAGAGATTGAGGAGCACAAAAATGGAGTAGAGCCCTTAGTTAAGAGAAGGTCCTAGGTGATTTTGGTGAAGGCGGTCTCAGTCGAGTGGAGAGAGCAGAAGCCCGACTGGAGTGGGTCCAGGGAGTAATTTGAAGAGAGGAAATCCAGACAGCGCATCTAGACAGTCCACTCCAGGAGCTTGGATGCGATGGGGAGGCGTGAAATGGGACAATAGCTGGAAGGGTCGGGGTCAAGAGTTGCTTTCTTAAGGATAAGGGAGACAGTGGCACATTTGAAATGCAATGGAACTCACCCAGGAGAGAGGGAAAGATTGATGATGTGCAACAGAGAAGGCACAGCAGTGGAGGAAATTGCTGTTAGGAGACGAGAGGGGATGGGGTCAAGGGGGCAAGTGAAGTGGATGAAGAAAGAGAGGGGGGATTATACCTCATCAAGAGAAGCTGGGGAGAAGGAGAAGAGAAGCGAGACAGGAGGGGGGATGTCAGGAAATGAAGTGAGGGAGAAAGAGGGTTGAGAAGCAATAGCAAGGTGGAGTTTATCAATTTTGTTGTTGAAGAAGGAGACAGGATTCTGTTCAGAGAGGAAGGAGGACAAGACAGGGAGGCTTCAGAAGGGAAGCAACGGTCAAGAAGAGATGGCATGGGTTGCAGGAATGAGATTTGATTAATGTGGAGTAATAGTGATCTTTGGCCAAGGAAAGGGCAGCATCACTAAATGCAGAAAGTGCAAACTTCAAGTGGAGGAAGTCAGAGAACTCATGAGACTTCTGCCAGAGGCGCTCGGTGGCTCAAGAGCAGGATTGGAGGTGTCAAATGGTAATGGTGAGCTAAGGGCAGGGGGTTTTGAGATGGATAGGATGGCATGAAAGGGGAGGAAGGGAGTCAAGGGTGGAATAAAGGGATGAGTTGAAGGCGGAGACAGCAGAGTGACTCTGAGCAGGCGGTAGAGGATACAAATGAGAAGGTGGAAACAAAATCAAGAGCGTCAATGGACTGAAGGTCACAGAAAGAGTGAGAGGTTGAGGAAGCAGCAGTGGATGAGTGTGAAAGATGGAATGAAGCAAGGTCATGGTCAGGGACAGGAAGGGCATAGAAGGAGGAATCTGATCTAGAACAGTTTTTCGATAAGACTACATAAAGGGAATGGCTGTCACGATGCGTCAGGCAGTCAGTCTGCAGGCGAAGGTCAAACAAAGAGATCAGCAAGAGTAAGTGGTAAGCATCAAAGGGGGTGTCCACACAGATATTGAAAGTCCCCAAGAATGAAGGTAGGAAAGGAAGAAAGTAAGTCATGAGCCAAAGTCAATATTTGGGTTTGGAATATTTGTTTTCGGAAACCAAAACAATTAGAAAAATTAATGTAAATCCCTGGGAAGACAAAGAAGACCTGGTCATGGAGACATTTGTACCATGTTCATTTTGCTGGGAAAATTGTGCTGGTCTCTCATGACTTAAAATAAATTCAAGAAATGGTAACAGAACTGAAACAAGTGATTTGGATAGATTGTAAATATGGCCACTTTTAGACGAGTGGCGTGCGATTGTCCATCGCCATTGCACATATTTTGAAACGTCCGCATGATGTAATTTGATGAGACGGAAGTGGGTTATTATGTGCATATTACGGCAGTGGCACATTTTTAAAGTCCGCAAATTAAATAGCTCACATTCGAGCTATTTAATTCACTGACTTTAAAAATGTGCCACTGCCGTAATATGCACATAATAACCCACTTCTGTCTCATCAAATTACATCATGCAGACGTTTCAAAATATGCGCAATAGCGATGCGTAATCACGCGCAGCTCATCTAAAAGCGGCCTATGTCAGAAACAAAAGTGATGTTCAATACCGAGGGAAAGCTGGTTACAATAATGATCAATGGGGTAGAAATAAAGTGAGTACTAGAGTACATATAGTTCAGGTAAGTCATACAGTCTTATATTGACTACTTTTTTAAAATCAAGAGGCAATATCCACCTAGGGTGCCCTGCATTCTGTGTGTTGCAATCCAAAAAGGAGACTTCCCTAAATTTTAAAAGGAAGGTTCTTGAACAGTGGGCCACTGGCCACATTTGATGGTAAGTGATCCAGTAACCAGGCAGCATGATTAGTTATGGATACAGCAAAAGTAGTCTTTGGTTCCAACTGGTGCTGCAGTCATCTATGGGTGTTGGTGGGTCAGGAGAGGATAGTAATGTGCATCTGGCTGTGGGAAAAGCTATATCCAGCACATGTGAACAATAGCCATCCTAGAAATCACTGTGACCTGCAGATGGCTGTAGTGCTAGTGGGGAGCAAAGCCAGCAGCTTAGTACCACTGCAGCCAGTCCAAATAAACATCACAGTGAGTGATCGTCAATGAGAAACTGTGAGAGGAAAAATTCTGAAAAAGTTCATACCTCCCTCTACCAATTAGTCTTTATGGACCCATCCTGCCTCTTCTTCTGAGAAATGATAGTTGTCTATTGGGCTCAAAAATCTGGGAACAATTGCTTTAACCAATAGTAAGATAAATATATCTTTCTGCATCCCTCAATAGCTTTTTGCTCATTGCACATTTTCTCTCTCTCTTTCTTCAAGAGAGTGAGTAAGTATAGAGGGGTTTGAACTGGGAGTTATTTGTGATATTAAATCAAGTCTGTCTTGGGTTCCAAATTAAAAGGTCAAAATAATAATCAGGGTTACAGTCAAAGACTTTACGTAAATCCATGTAAGGTATTCATTTCAGCACTCTTCATAGCAGCTGACCATTATCATTCAAAATAAATAGCACTGTCTTCAAATTGATCTTATTGAGAGATAGAATGTCTAATTCACCTCTGCAGTTAGGAAATGAATAAATGAAAAAATAAAAGAAATGAAGGAAAGCGAAGAGATATCTGGCATCAAAAGAATGACTCTGTGGGATACAAATAAGTAGAACATGGGAATGAAATGAATTGGAACTGAATCTATTTGCATTCTGGATTGAACACGATGTGCTCAGTAGGAAGGCAAGAAATACTTGACTGAACAATAGAAAAATAAGTTGAATATCCCATCAATGTTTCTATATTCTAAAAAATGAGCTTTTGTTGTTAAGTCTTCAGCCATATTTCCCCCCAGTGTTGCTAAAATAAGTCCTTTTTGCATCTCTATATTTCAAGTTATGCTGTAGTTCTTAAAGGCACTCAAGTATTCTGGTAAAACTGATGAAAATTTCCTTCTCAGCTTTTAACAGCCTTTTTAAAAAGCAAAATAACTGACCCACAAATATGCAATCACACTCCCTGGCCCTTTTTACACAGGACTCTCTCACTCATGAGCATGCAGAAATCTCAGTTTCACGAGTGGGAGAGGCCCGTGCAAAGGATGCAGTATGCGTGCACGCTCCTGCCTAACATTCATTCCCACACAAACCCCACTCATCAACACTCATGGAGCAACCGGGAAAAATGCCAATGGTGCTTGCTCTGTGGCTGGGGATGAGTGGGGTGTTTGTGTGTGTGTGCGTGGGTGTGTGTGTGCACCTGTATGCACACCCTGCCAACCCACCGTACACACCCCGGTGAGATCACGGACCCCCCACTCTGCGGGGGTTGTATAAAAAAGGCCTATATCAAATCTGGTGGTCTTCAAACTTGTCAAATGGAGAAACAACTCACATTTGTAAAGGAACAAGGATTTCAAACTAGAAAGACTAACTCTTCAGCTTGCTAAAATCCTACACCACCTTGAAACCTCAAATCATGATAGATACCAATTAGATTGGAATAAGGGAGGAGCTTCTTAACTTATATGTCATTTTCAGAAAAATGATTGGCAGCAAGCAGTTGCATGAGATCTGGTGGCAGGGGACTTCTTGGGAGCATCGGTGAGTCACTGTGGGAGCAGACTGTGATTTGAAGGGTGTAAGCATCTGGGACAATGAGGGACACTAGTGTTAGGGATTGAGAATACTAGGGGATTGGTGTCTCCACCAAGTTGATGTTCTTTTCTATGCTTGAAGTCACACAGCTTGGCCTGTAGCCAAATGACACATCTGAACTTTTTGGATCTGGATCCAAACATTCTACTTTGGAGCCTGTCCGGGGAGGAGGGGAGAAGGAACATACAATAGCAGGGAAATAGGGATGAGGTAACCTATGACTGGAGAACAACTGGAGGAATGGCCCAGGGAACCCAGATAGAGGAAATACCAGAAAGGAAAACCTCTCAGCCAGTCTCTTGGGTGTTGTGAGACTACTCTTGTCTTACCAACCGGGGGACCTGGCCTCAGAGTGCACGGCTCATCATTGAGACTACAGAATGAAAGAGTAAAGAGTCCAAGAGGCAGAAAGGTTCAAAGAACCACATGAGGGGATACAGGCTAGGGAGAAGCAAGACAAGGACAACACAAGGGAGAAGCGGGGCCAGGGAGGGAACAGCCATATAGGAAGGTGAGGCAAGGCCAGGAAAGAGCAAGGGCAACAAAGGCTAAGAGGAGCACCAGGTTATGGAAAACACAAGGCAGCCAAAAACAGAAGATGAGGCAGGGCAACGGGGGAGTACAAGGCAATGGAGGAATGTAGCACAACAGGGAATGAGCCTAGACAAAGCTATGGGCAGCATCAGGCAATGGGAGAACATAGCACAACAGGAAATGAGCCTAGACAAGCTATGGGGGAGCATAAGGCAATGAGGGAACATAGCACAACAGGGAATGAGCCTAGACAAAGCTATGGGGGAATATAAGGTAATGGGGGAACATAGCACAACAGGGAATGAGCCGAGACAAGGCTGGGATAGAGTACCAAACAATAAGCAGGAGGGAAGCTGGAAAGGAAGGCCCAGAGCAGAGGGAGAACAAGGGATAAGGAAACTGGCTATAGAGGAAACTGAACACCCTAGCAGCATGTGGATGGGAAGCCTACTCACAGTCTTGTGGACCAGGGAGGGTAAGAGCTGTTGCTCCCACAGCTTCCTGTGGTCACACCACAGGCTATATATCAACCTGTGGTGAATCAGGAAGCCGGGAGACAAGGCACAACTGGGAAAAGGCCTGGTCGCACAGGAGGGGGTGGGGACGTGGAAAAGAACCCAAGCATCCATACCTGGTCATTATCCCCGCCCAAAGTAGCACCAGTCCTTCAGGCAGCGCTCTAAAACTGCCAGGGGTTCAAGACCCAGTCCTGACAGAGCCAGTATTCCACTGTCCTTAGTCATGGGGCTATTTTCGAAACTTAATTGGTAAATTTATTATTTGTCCACTTGTTCGTTTAACTCTGGTCTCCAACGTTTGTGAGGAAGCAATTGTTGACATATCAAAAAGGCAAGGACACAGTAATAGGCTGAAATGGCTGCAACTCTCTATTGAATGAGAAGAACCAATCTGAGGAGGAACCTCTCTTGTAACTCCAGCTCCAGTACTAACCCTAACCCTATCATTGGAGAGGATTTATTAGGATTTCTGCAATTCATTTTTGGCTTTTTAATTACTCAAATGAACAAAGCCCCATTTGTTGTAGTAATTAATAGGGATGGGTGAACAGATCGTGGTTCGGGTTTGGTTCGGTTCGGTTCGGTTCGGTTTGTCCGTTCCGTTCAGCCATTCAGTTCGCTCACCATGTTCAGGTTCAGCTCTTCGGTTCAGTCGTGTTCAGTTCAGTTCGGGCATTCGGAAAAAGTATCGCGAGAGCCCGTGATCATGCCGGAAACCAGAAATTTGAGTGCGTGTGGAGCTTGTGTGGGTGAGAGCATGTGTGTTGTGGCTGGGTGGGTGTTCAGTTGTGATTCATGTGTTTTGGCTGTGTAGTGTGTGTTGGTTTTGGTTTGGCTGGTTGGTGAGTGTTGGTGGGTGCTGTGTGTGTTGGCTATGTGTTTTTAATTTTTATTTTTTTTTATTGGAGAAGAAGGTGACCAGTGCCACCACCATTAAATGCCAGGCCTGGGGGAAGGCCAAGGTGGCGGAGCTGGTGGTGGAGGAAGAGGCTGCTCTGGCTGCTGCTGGTCCTTTGGTGGTGGAGGAGAAGCCAGAGCCAGCAGGCACAGGAGGTGCTGCTGCCACTGCTGCCAGGTTTGTAAACTTTTTTTTTACTATGAGGACAAGAAAATTAAGACTCTATCCATTAGAGTGAGCTCACTGGTGTGGGGGTGGGTGCATGGGTGGTGGGCATCAGTCAGGCACAAACAGTGGGCATCAGCAGGTATCAGAGGATGTCTTCCACAGAGAGAGAGGGTACTGTAATGTGGGGGGCTCTTCCAGCAGTGAGGCACAAGCACGAGCAGCACCCCACCCAAACATGTGCCAGGCTAGCAAGGGTCTCCATTCTCCAGTTGCCATCCCATTCCCTATGCACCCCCAAATAAGGGCAGGATTTGCATGTTCCAGCCACCAGGGTCTTTCCAGTTGCCATCCATAGTGCCCCAAGGAGGGCAGGATTTGCACGTGCCAGCAAGGGTATTTCCAGTTGCACTTGCCATTGCTACTAGCACCCAAAGAAGGGCAGGATTTGTACATGCCAGCCAGGGTCTCATCCCTCCGCAGCACCCAAAGAAGGGCAGGCTTTGCACATGCCAGCCAGGGCCTAATTCCTCTGCAGCACCCAAAGAAGGGCAGGATTTGCACGTGCCAGACAGGGTCTCCTCCCTCCGCAGCATCCAATGAATGGCAGGATTTGCACGTGCTAGCCAGGGTCTCATCCCTCCACAGCACCCAAGGAAGGGCAGGATTTGCATTTGCCAGCCAGCCAGGGTTTCTCCATTGCCAACCCAAGCACCCCAAGAAGGGCAGGATTTGCACATGCCAGCCAGGGCTTTTCTAGTTGCAATCCCTAGCATTCCTTAGCACCCCAAGGAGGGCAGAATTTGCATGTGCCAGCCACCAGGGTCTTTCCAGTTGCCATCCATAGTGCCCCAATGAGGGCAGGGTTTGCACTTGCCAGCAAGGGTCTCATCCCTCTGCAGCACCCAAAGAAGAACAGGATTTGCATGTGCCAGCTAGGGTCACATATCCCATTGCTATCGCTACTAGCACTCCAAGGAGGGCAGGCTTTGCATGTGCCAGACAGGGTCTCTCCATTGCCATCCCAAGCACCTCAAGGAGGGAGGACTAGAAGCATCATAATAAATACGTGATATTACTTTGGTGTTCTTAATGTGTTCCCATTTCAGAGAGGAATCGGATGCCAGCCCAGTGCTGGTGCCACTGCCAGGCCAAGGAGGACCCCTAGGCCGAGGTCTTCAGTGACACCCTCAGACATTCAGCTGTCAAGGTCGGATGTCTGGAGGTTTTATGACAAGGGTGACAGAATCGCCATATGCAAGGTAAGGCACAGGGACTGGAACAACAAGGAATGAATTGCCCTATGACCTGTTAGGAACAGAAGTGCCCTGCAGAGAGAGATTGGCCTCCCAGTCCACCCACTTGTGGAGAAAGAATGCAGGCAGGGCTTGACAGACCATTGGTCTGACAAAGTATGGCACTTCTTATGTTCCTATCTTTTTATGCTCTTTAGACCTGCCGCAAACGGTTCACGCTGCACCGATGTGCGAAGGGACCACATCGGGGCTCATTGCCCACATAGAGCGAACACATGACAGGAGAGTGAGGCATCAGGATGAGGACTCTAGTGTGGCCATGGAGCCTCAGCACCAGAAGAAGGGGGGGAAGGCAACCCAAAAAAGATGGCATGTAAGCCCTTCCTCCCCCTCCCCCCTCCAGCCCTGATGCGGAGACCCCCGGACCCCAGGAGTCTGATGAGGTCAAGGCCTTTCGGACCGAGTTGGAGAGGCCCACCCAGGACCTTGTGGACGGCCTGAAGATCACAGCAGCTACCATGGAGAACCACCTGGTGGAGCAGTTACAGGCATTACAGGTGGAGAAGAAGAAGGTGGAGGCATACGGCCAGTATGTCTCCGCTGAGATGGAACGCCTGGAACTATACCACCAGATGCTCTCCAGGTGGCATCGGGCCATGGAAGGGGCCGTGGAGTTTTCCGTGGCCCATGGCTATGACCTACAAGAGTCCCGGGTGGCCACCCCTCAGCCCTGTGCTGTGCCTCAATGACTGTTGCCTTTCCCCCAAGTCCGGGGGGACAGAGACTAATAGTTTAATTTATACGTTTCTTTTCAATGTTTGCTTTTGGTTTCAGAATGTTATTGTTTTGTTTTTGTTGTGTTATTTAAATAGTTTTAATAAAAGTTGTTGTATTTTTTGTTACGAGCTTCATTTGTCCTGTCCAATCTTTTATCCCTATGTGCTGAAATTCTGGCTGGCAGGTGGCAGAATCTCATACAGCTTGTCGATCCCTACCAGCAGCACCTGACACCCCATGTAGTGTAGTTATTAACCCAAAGATGTTCTGTGCCAGCAGCAGGGTCTCAACTTGCAGACAGCCCCCCAAGAGGTGTAGGGCTTGTGTTTGTTTGGGGGGGGTGACACAGAGAAAGAGAGACAGGCTTCTTGGCAGCGGGTAGCAGGCAGCAGGAGCTGGTGGTCAGAGGGGACTTTATTTCCAGCAGCTTCAGCGGGCATCCACGGGTGGGTGCAGAGGAGTAGGCTGTTGGGGGGGGGGGTTGTCTGGTGTGCGGGCACTGGGCTTCTCGATGCAGTGGAATGGAATGCAGCCCCCAGTGACTGGCCCCAGAATCTAGTTGATGGTTCCTTGGACGGGTGGGCATGACTGTTTCAGGGATAGTGGAATGATAGCCTAAAACCTGTTGGGCACACTTCATTCAATCATGCGATAGCTCATATCAGCAGGTACAAGAATGCACACAGGCACATATATTGTGTTATATTCCAGCTCATTATGGTAGGTTTGCTGTGAGCTGGATGTGGGCAATGGGCATTGGGAGCATGAGCACCGATAGGAGTTCTTCCTGGTTCTGACAGGTGGCAGCCAGGGTAGACCTCTCCCCCTCCAACACCTACCGCTCCCCCTGCGACCCCCATCTCTCTCATTCTAGCTGAGAACCTCTCTCTCTCTCTCTCTCTCTCTCTCTCTCTCTGGCCATATAGTGCAGGTGACAGCATGGGTGGGATCGTGTCTGTCTCCCCTTCTAGCAGTGGGGAGACTTTCTCTTTCTCTCTCTCTTATTTCTCTCTCTCTCTCTTTCTCTCTCTCGCCATGAACAGCAGGTTGCGTAAAGAAAAGGTGGAATGACAGCACCACTTGAGCGGAATAACATGGCACAAGAACCCTGAGTGTGGGTCCTGGAGCTGGAGTGGCAGCTTCTAGATATTGGCCACAGCCCTCCCTGCTGATAACTTGGTCCCAGAACCCTGATAGTGGGTCCTGGGGCTAGACTGGCAGCTTCTAGATATTGGCCACAGCACTCCCTGCCAGTAACTTGGCCCCAGAACCCTGACGATGGGTCCTGGGGCTGGAGTAGCTGTTGCTTGATGCTGTGGAATGAGAGCATCCTGTGCCAGGAATGATGGCCCCAGATCCATGACGGTGGGTCCTGGGACTAGAGTGGCAGCTTCTGGATATTGGCCACAGACCTCCCTGCCTATAACTTGTCCCCAGAACCCTGATGGTGGGTCCTGAGGTTGGAGTGGGTGTTCCTTGATGCAGTTGAAAATTAGCTCTCTGTGCAAGGAATGACAGCCCCAGACCCATGGCGCTGGGTCCTGGGGCTAGAGTGGCAGCTTCTAGGTATTGGCCACAGCCCTCCCTGCCAGTAAATTTGCCCCAGAACCCTGAAGGCAGGTCCTGGAGCTGGAGTGACTGTTTCTTGATGCTGCAGAATAACAGCGCCCTGTGCGAGGAATGACGGCCCCATACCCATGACGGTGGGTCCTGGGCCTAGAGTGGCATCTTCTAGATATTGGCCACAGCCCTCCCTGCCAGTAACGTTGTCCCAGAACCCTGACGGTGGGTCCTGGGGCTGGAGTGGCTGTTTCTTGATGCAGTGGAATGACATTGTCTCTGTTCAAGGAATGATGGGCCCCAGAACCCGTGGCACAGACAGCACGGGTGGCATTGGCAGCAGCAGCAAACATCGGTTGCCAGGGTACAGAACCCTTGGCACAGATGGCATATAGGCCTGGCCTGGGGACCATTGGCACCCACAGACATTGGTTGTCAGGGTACAAAACCCTTGCCACAGATGGCATACAAGCCTGGCCTGGGGGCCATTGTCATTAGCACCAGCAGACATTGGTTGCCAGGGAACAGGACCCTTGCCACAAACAGAATATAGGCCTAGCATGGGTGCCATTGGCACCAGCATAAATTGTTTGCCAGGGTACAGAACCCTTGCCACAGTCATCATATACACCTGGCCTGGGGGCCATTTGCACTAGCACCAGCAGACATTGGTTACCAGGGTACAGAACTCTTGCCACAGATGGCATATTGGCCTGGCCTGGGGGCCATTGGCACCAGCACACAGTGGGTTGCCAGGGTACAGAACCCTTTGAACAGACAGAATATAGGCCTGGGGACATTGGCACTAGCAGCAGCAGACATTGGTTGCTGGGGCAGGCAGTCAGGTGGCATGGCATGAGTGGCAGTCAGACAGACTGAGTCAGAGTTTGAGCCTTACAACCTGGGTGGGCAGGCAGGCAGGCAGGCAGCGTGGAATGAGAGGCAGTAGGGCAGGTAGATTTGGGCAGGCTTTGAGCTAGGCAACCTGGGTGGGCTGAGAGGCACCTTGGCATTGGAGGCAGGAAGGCAGACTGAGGCATGCTTTGAGCTTGGCGGCAAGCTGGGCAGGCAGACAGGCAGCGTGGCATGGGAGGCAGTAAGACAGGCAGGCTGGGACATTGGCAGCAGGGCAATCAGATAGGCTAGAAAAGACTGTGCAGTGCAAGAGAGCAAGAGCCAGTCAGCGTCACAAGGGTGGGTCGAGATCTTGTAGCCATAGGCCAGCTCGCAGGCTTACAGTTTGTTTCCCAATGCCACCCTGCGTTATGAGGTCAGTCAGATAAGGTGGCTGAGGCTGTCTAGTATGAGATAGATAGATAGATAGATAGATAGATAGATAGATAGATAGATAGATAGAGAGAGAGAGAGAGAGAGAGAGAGAGAGAGAGAGAGAGAGAGAGGGGGGGGGGCAGTGCAGGTGCCAGGCATTGGGAGGGAGAAACAGCACCTCAGCAGATTAGGAGCAGTAGTCCTAGCCCAGATTGAGGAGGAGGAGCCCTGTCCCAACTGCCACTGGCATGGGATGGCATGTGCCACTGCACCATCACTCCTAGTCCAGGGGCAGCTCAGCGAATCCCAGCAGGGGACGGTTCACCTTTAGGAACAACAACTACTCCACCAACTTGGCCCCCAGTCTCAGGCAGTGCGGGGAGCAAATGTCCCCCACCACAATGAACACCCACTCGCTGGGGACACTGGTTGGTGGGCAGGACAATAATTCCCTGGCCACTTTGGACAGGGACCGCCACACGTCAGTCTTGCCGGCCCAGTAGGCCGAGGGATCGCTGCTGGGATTACGTCTGAAGCGGCAGCAGCTGTTACCACACCACCATTATATTCCGAGAATACGGCACTTAGTGTGTATTGCCGCCGACTTCCCCTCAATATTTCTGTGATTTTACATTACATGCTGCCAGCATCTGCAGATGCGACATGTCTGCAGTTTGTGAACACAAGCGGTTTTATGTCGCCTTCCGCCACTAAGCACGAGTCCCTGATGCACTGTGATGCTGAATAATAGATCATTGAATGAATGAACTTAGGGTGACTCTGACTTTCTGCTTCAGAGTCCACTGCAGGAGCATAGCCACGGTGGCGTGGGGTGCATTTGCACCCATGCCCTGCCCTGGGAGGGGGCTGGCAGCTATCAGGGCTGGCCCCAGGCATATGCAGCATCCACAGGAACCAGGAGCCCTGCTCCTGAGTCCCGGAGTCTCTCTTGCACCACTGACACCACCTTTTTAAACAGCTCAGTTGTAGCCCCGCAGTGCTGCTACACAGGTAGGGGAAGAGTCCCCTCCCCCCCCATCTGCTCCTTCACAGCGAATGTTGCTGTCTTGTAAAAAAAGAGGCGGTGGGGGAATTTTCTAACAAAATGACACTCCATGCAGGTTGGATCTATAGCCTGGGAGTGGGGTAGCAGGCAGGGGGCAGCCTGCTCTGGGAGGGGGAGTCCATTCAGCTGGGGGAGGGTTGGTTGTTCAGTGCTGTCTCTGTTAGAAGGATGGACAGATTTTCCTGCTTCCCTATGTGATCGCTGCATAGAGAGAACTTGGGGTTCAGAGCAGCTACAATGAGGCAGAGAGCCATCCCAACAAAGGGGAAGAATTTGTCCTTGGCACCCTAACACACAAGAGAATTCACAGAAGAGCAGGGACTCCCCCCCCCTCCATCCCCTGGATCAGCATCTGGGGCCAGGCACTCACTCACTGCTGCTGCTGGGGTCGGGGATCCCTGCACTCTAAGCAGGACAGAGAGTAGTGCCCTTGGCTCCTGAGGCTTGATACGCTCCCATTTGTGAGAATGGGAGGAGCCACTTGAAGGAGAACAGAAGGTTGCTGCCTTGTAAACAAGGTTCTTTGAGATGGATACAACATGCTCACAAGCACCCACCCTTCCGACCCCACAGGGACTTTTCTTCCTAATTGCTTAGGGTTGGAAGGAACTGTGTTGGGTTTAGATACCTTATCTAGGGTTGGGGGGGCGTGTGAACATCACGTGGTGTTTTTTTTTAAGCTAGTGAGCTTGGTATATGCTGATAAGAGAAGGGTGTACAAGTGAGAATGGAAGGAGCCCCTTGATGAAGAACTTTGTTTACAAGGCTACGCCCCTGGATACAATGCTGTGAGAATCACAAAGCTACCGCACTTAAGAGAAAGGGGAAACTGTGGCAAACCTGCCACTTCCGTGAGAAATCTACAGTGGCGAAAATACCTTGGCAGCAACTGCGGAAAGCAGCGAGTGCAGGCTCCCTTCTTAACCGTGCTGCTTGGTGCGGAAGAACACTTTCCACCGGTAAATGTTTCCACAGCGGTACGCCATTTCAGCCTTAGCTGGGATCGATGCATGGCTCCTCGTCCAGGTAGGTCTCGACTGCTGCTGAGGCGCTGTTGTACTCCCTCTCGTAGCTGTCCCTGGGCACCACCGCCCCAACTGCCCTCAGCCATGCTGTCTGCCCTTTTGTACTGGGCCTCAGGCCCCCCAGAGTGGGCTGCGCAGAGGAGATGCTGCTGGCTGTAGGGGTGCTGCTGCTACTGCTGATCCTGTTGCTACTGCTTCTACCGCTAGGCCTGGAGGCAGGGATAGACCCCGCTGATTGAAAGGGGCGGCTGCTCCCATTCCCACCATCCCCAGGGGCATCCTGCTGCTGCCGCACACTCTCAACAGTCCACTCTACCTTCCGGACCCTCCCCACAAGATCATCCTTCCAGAGGCCATAGAGGGATGACTTGTGTGCCAAGCTGCCCTTGACCCTTGGGTCCAGCATTGTTCCCAAAACATATTTCCCCTGCAGAACCCAACCAGCTCCCTCCCCCACTGGATCAGGGATTTAAGGGTGCCTTCCCCAATCCCCTTATCCCCCAAACCCAGAGTGTCCTTGACCACCAGGAGGATGGTGTGTGCAGCACAAGGGATACTCGTGAAGCCCCCATCGTGGAGTGCCACCGTACGACTCAGGGTGGTGTGGGATGGCAGCTTAAACTGTGGGGCCAGGAACCCCTCATCCACTTAAACTCGGTGTCCTCGACAATGGAGAAAGGCTGGCCTACGACAGCGATCATCTCACCCAACAGACGCGTGGCATTCTCTTGAAAGCCACGCCACCCTTCAGCTGCTGATGGTCTTGGCAGGTGTCCCCATCCCAGCTCCTCCATTGTGGGCTGATGCTGCTGGCGAGGCTGCTGCTCCTGCTGCTCCCCCCTAGCAGCGATAATGCTCCTGCTACTAGACGCAGCCACTGGAGCAGGACGGTTGCTCAGTGAAGGAGGCGGATGGCTAGCCACTTGGATCAGGAACCTTCTACTATCCACTGACCCTGCCTCCCCGCTTAGCAGTGCAGCACTGTGGCACAATTTCAGGTGCCTCGACATGGTGGTTGTTCCCAGGCTGGTGAGCAACTGCCCACGCTTCACCACCTTATTGCACAAAGTGCACTGCACCTCCCACTTATCATGTTCCTGCACCTTTAAATGCTCCCAGACCCAGGATTTTTTAGCCCCTCCTGCCTTCTGACCCGCACCGGATGACACACTCTTGGGAAGGGGCAGGACATTGTGGAACTGGTGACACAGCTCGTTGAGGGACAGCCATCACCTCAGCAGCACCAGATACAGAGACCTCCTCCACAGAAATCTCTGCATCGCTGTCCCCATCCCCAAACAGAGTGACGGAGG
>QEPC01002298.1:337989-350051 GCA_003113815.1 Sphenodon punctatus | reverse complement strand
GCTGCTGGCTGTAGGGGTGCTGCTGCTACTGCTGATCCTGTTGCTACTGCTTCTACCGCTAGGCCTGGAGGCAGGGATAGACCCCGCTGATTGAAAGGGGCGGCTGCTCCCATTCCCACCATCCCCAGGGGCATCCTGCTGCTGCCGCACACTCTCAACAGTCCACTCTACCTTCCGGACCCTCCCCACAAGATCATCCTTCCAGAGGCCATAGAGGGATGACTTGTGTGCCAAGCTGCCCTTGACCCTTGGGTCCAGCATTGTTCCCAAAACATATTTCCCCTGCAGAACCCAACCAGCTCCCTCCCCCACTGGATCAGGGATTTAAGGGTGCCTTCCCCAATCCCCTTATCCCCCAAACCCAGAGTGTCCTTGACCACCAGGAGGATGGTGTGTGCAGCACAAGGGATACTCGTGAAGCCCCCATCGTGGAGTGCCACCGTACGACTCAGGGTGGTGTGGGATGGCAGCTTAAACTGTGGGGCCAGGAACCCCTCATCCACTTAAACTCGGTGTCCTCGACAATGGAGAAAGGCTGGCCTACGACAGCGATCATCTCACCCAACAGACGCGTGGCATTCTCTTGAAAGCCACGCCACCCTTCAGCTGCTGATGGTCTTGGCAGGTGTCCCCATCCCAGCTCCTCCATTGTGGGCTGATGCTGCTGGCGAGGCTGCTGCTCCTGCTGCTCCCCCCTAGCAGCGATAATGCTCCTGCTACTAGACGCAGCCACTGGAGCAGGACGGTTGCTCAGTGAAGGAGGCGGATGGCTAGCCACTTGGATCAGGAACCTTCTACTATCCACTGACCCTGCCTCCCCGCTTAGCAGTGCAGCACTGTGGCACAATTTCAGGTGCCTCGACATGGTGGTTGTTCCCAGGCTGGTGAGCAACTGCCCACGCTTCACCACCTTATTGCACAAAGTGCACTGCACCTCCCACTTATCATGTTCCTGCACCTTTAAATGCTCCCAGACCCAGGATTTTTTAGCCCCTCCTGCCTTCTGACCCGCACCGGATGACACACTCTTGGGAAGGGGCAGGACATTGTGGAACTGGTGACACAGCTCGTTGAGGGACAGCCATCACCTCAGCAGCACCAGATACAGAGACCTCCTCCACAGAAATCTCTGCATCGCTGTCCCCATCCCCAAACAGAGTGACAGAGGTTGCTGGACTCCCCATGCTACCCCTACTCTGAGCAGCACTCTCCCCCTGCCCCATATAACTTCTGTTGCTGCTGCTACGCTCCCTTCTTCCATTGCCCGGGAATTGGATCCTGCCTCTAGCAGCCGGGGTGAGATCCATCAGTCCTAGACTGCTTTGGGGGATTGCCTCTGTAATTATGGGGGAGTTTGGGGACAATGGTGACCCCTGAGGAGCTTCAGGCACTGAGTCTCCTGCACCTGCAGCTGCAGATGAGACAGCCTCAGCCGCCTGCAATGAAGACATTACAATGCCCTGTGTGGCAGTGGAGGACGCTGCCAGGAGGTGACACCTAACTCCCTGGCCCCTAGTGCCACTGGGAGCACTAGTGCCACTAGTGCTGGGAGAGGAAGACCCATAATCAGGCCTGTGCAGCTTGGGGTGTGATGATGGGCTGCTGCTTCTGCCTGCTGGCACTCTGCTCGCATGGCCCCTGCCAGTTCTGCCACGTGTCTTATTGCCTGGATTGCGGGCAGCAGACCGGCCTCTCCCTCTCCTACCTCTCTTCTCCATTTCTCCCACCAAAAGAATGCACAAATATTTTATACAAACAATGTTTTAATTTTTTTACAAATTAGATCTAATATTATGTCTATCTATCTCTACACTAAATCTAACTGCTATTAATTATTCTAAAACCTATTGAACTTAATGGAATATCCTAATAATTATCTACAAAGGTCTTGTCCTACAAAAACATGTATCTCTACCTATCTCTATAATTAAGTTAACTACTATATCTATCTATCTAGCAACTATTTATCTAATAACTATCAATCTATATACACAATATTACACAGGGGAAAATACAAAGAACACAGGGAGGGGTACAGAACTGAAATGAAAATCAATCTAATAATAATCCTATCTAAATAAATCCAAAACTTAAAACAGGGGAAGGGAATCAGGGATGGAATAAGAGGGAGAGGGAAAGGATTTAATGCAGGGGGGAGGGAGGAAGGAAGATTGAACACAGGGAACACAGGGAGGGGTAAAAACACAAAACAACACCTAAATCTATCTAAGCTAAGCTAAATAAATGATAATATGGAGGTAGATGGGTTGGATGGGTGAAATAGGAGGAAGATGGCAATGGATTGATGAGAACAAAACTGCTGGGAGAGGGAGCCTTCCGAAACGCCTGCTGTTCAGGAACAGTGACTAGTAGAAGGTGTTGGGAAGAGGGGAGGCAATGAGTTTTGTTTCTTGCTGCGCCTGCCTCACTGCAAGCCCCATTGGCTCCATGCAGCCTAGCCCGTGGCCAATCGCAGACTGCAAAGCCAGTGGTCTGAGGCGAAAAGGGATGGTGATTGGGCAGGCTGGCTGCTACTCCAAGCCTCTCCACCCCTAGTGCCTGGAAGTCTGATCCTCCTCCTCCCTGTCACGTTTTGCCTTTCAGTCACATGTTTTTGCCACCCGAACTCACCTGAACGTGATCCGAACTGACCAAACTGTTCGTTCATTTTGATGTTTGGAATCTAGTTCGGTTCGATCAGTTCGTGTTCAGATTCAGGTTCGGTCATCCAAACAGACTGAGTTCGGTCTGAACTCCGATCTTCTGAACCGCGTTCACACATCCCTAGTAATTAAAATATGAAAACAGTAGGACAGGGTAACAAAAACAGACAAAAATGAAGGGAAAAGTGTCCATTTTCATTACAAAAATAAAAAATAAAAACACGTGCAAAATGGCCACCGGAGCTGTTGTGCACATGTGTGCTCCCAGAATGGTGCCATCCATGCCATTTTGGATAAAGGCAACCACGTAGAGGCCTGTGGCCATTTTGTGCATGCACAGACTAGCTACTCTTTTAGAAAATGACACCGTCACAGCAGGCACCATTTTGGGAAAGGGCTGAGAATGCGCAGAATGGTTCGGTGGCCATTTTGCACATGCACGGTGATTTTTTTAAAATTACTTTTAACAAACAAATATTTTTAAAATGAAAAAACTGAAAATAATTTTTTTGTTTTGTTTAGGATTACCTCTGAAAGCGAAGGGGTTCTTTTTAAACAAAAATGAAAACAAAACCAAAAATTAATGATATGCTTCCTGCACACCCCTAGGATTTATTAGGGGTGTGAAATTCATTTTAGTTATTATGATAATGAAAATGAAATTTTTCATTTTCTTTTTTGTTATTGTAATAACGAAAATGAAAAATATATTTTTTAAAAACAATAACAATTTTTTGTTTTTGAAATATTTGGAAAAACCTGAGGAAACCTATTTACGACTATGTCTTTTTTGTTTCTTATTACATTCTGATGAAACGTGGAGGTTTATAGCCCCAATGGTACATGTGTACCAAATGTAGAAAAGATTGGATAAAGGGAACCGATTTTATAAGCAATTGAATGTTGTGATTTAAAGAAAAGCTCCATACACTTTCCTGGCTACAACTTCTTTAGCTTCCTTCCAATTTTCATTAATCATTGGAATATGATGTCCCTCCCCAAGATTACCAATCCCTTGAGAAAGATTGAATAAAGTGTCCTTATTCTATAAGCCATTAACTTAAAAATACATTTCCAACTGTACCATTTTTATATTCCATCCTGTTTACAAGACATTTGACAGGAGTATATCCCACACCTTCCCAGTAATCTCTGCCAAACTACAGTACAATTTGATAAAGGGCCCCAATTTTATAAGCAATTCAAGTTGTCCCCTTGAAGACCATTATTCAGATAAATAGCAGCACATGCAGTTGGCATGGCAGGGGGAGGGAGGCTGTAGGAGGGAAGATAGGGAGCAAACCAACAGACTGACAGAAACATTCACTGGCCAATTATTGCGTGCTTCCAGCTTTACAGGACCAATGGGTGGTGGCTTTTAGGCGGGTATAGGGGGCGGCCGTGAGGCGGGCATAGAAGGGACATAACTGGGACTTTGCTGGGATTGCTGATCCCAGCAATCAGGAGACATGGTTTACACATCCAGGCTGTTCAATTATCATCACAATTACATCATGCAGCACTGTGACAGAGGACATAAGAGAATCTCTACTGGCTCTTTCCTAAACAGATACTTTTGACTTCCTGGTAACAAGTGGGAGAGAGAAGTTGGGATGGTCACAGAACAGAATGAGGATATTTGGTTGACATTTCTGCTGGCCAATTGGCATCACAAACCGATCTTATACCACAGTGACATGTAAGAGAATCCCTGGCATACGCTCATTCTCTGCGTATGTTGTGCAGGCTTATAAAATGGTGACCCTTTATCACATCTTTACAATATTTGGCAGAGATTATCCTGAAAATGTGATATACATCCTTGCCAAATTTCATGTACCTGGTTAGACTACAAAGATGTTACAGTCAGATGTACATTTATACGTTAATTGCTTACACCACCAGCACCATTTATCCAATCCTTCTGAAAGTTGTCATAGATAGTAAATGTGGTGAGGGCTATAAACCTGACAGTTTCAATCACATTAGATGAGAGACAAAGAAGTTACATCCAGGAATGTATATGCAGATTTTTGCAAAATAACATAATTCCACTGCTTATAAAATCAGATGACTTTATCCAATCTTTCTGACATTTGGTACACATAATGCCTTACATTTTAGGAACAATCCCTCCAAGTTTCATCAAAATATAATGATAGTGGCCAGGTCGGAGTTCAAGATGTACGGCAAAAACAGCCGCACCAGATGTAATTGGCAAAATACCCTTCTCGCCACAGCCCTCACCTGGACATCCAGGCAGATCTGCAAATTGAGGAGCACCCCCAGACTCCAAACTTGGGGAACCAGTGGGAGGTGAACCCCATCAATAATGGGGGACACCACTTCTACCACCTTCCCCACTAGCATCACCTCCATCTTGTAAGGATTCAACTTCAGTTGGTTAGCGCCCATCCAGTCCCTCACAACTTCCAAACATTGGGTAAGCACTGAGACTGCCGGGTCAGGGTCAGATAAAAAAGAGAGGTAATGCTTGGTATCATCAGCTTATGGATGACACCACATGCCAAACCTCCTCACAACCTCGCCGAGCTGCTGCATGAATTCATTGAACAGGAGAGGGGACAGGAGAAAACCTTGCAGAACTCCACACAACAAATATCGGGGTGATGAAAAATTATTCCCTGAGTACCACTTTCTGAGTTCTTCCCACCAGAAAGGAGCAGAACCATTCAAGAACAGTCCCGCCCACCCCAGCACAGTCCCGCAGGAGAGTCACCAACATCTCTTGGTCAATGGTATCAAAAGCAGCTGACACTTCTAATAGAATCAACACGGTCGACCGACCCTGGTCTAATTCACAGTGTAGGTCATCGACCAATGCCACAAGTACAGTTTCAATGCCATAGCCCAGATGAAAGCCAGACTGTGAAGAATCGAGGGAACTGACACAGTCCAGATGTTCTTATAACTGCCGAGCAACAAACCTTCCCTAGAAAGAGAATGTTAGAGACAGGCTGATAACTGGCAAAGGAGACAACATCAAGTGATGGATCCTTGAGCAGAGACCACACCACTGCCTCTTTAAGACAGCTCAGCACTCTGCCCTCCTGAAGGAAGGCATTGACCACCCAAGCTGACAATGGCCCTAGCATCTCCCGACTGGCCTTAACCAGCCAGGATGGGCATGAGTTTTAGTGATTTGGATAATTTTGGTTATCTGGATATTTTAAATGTTTTTGGATTTTTAAAATTTTATTTTTTAGGTTTTGGTTGCCTGGGTATCTTAAACATGTGTTGGATTTTATGAATTTATTTTAGTGGTTTGGGTAATTTTGGTTGTCTGGGTATTTTAAATTTATTTTTTAATGTTTGGAGGTATTTTGTGCTTATTTTGGCATTTTAAATATATTTTGGAATTTTAGGTTTTGGGGGTGTTTTGTTTGTTTTGAAATTTTAAATATATTTTGGATGGTTTTGTTACTGTCATTTTGTGCATTTTAAAAAAAAAATCTCTTGGGTTTTTAGCATACTTTGTGTTTGTATGTAATTTAGATATTAGATATTAGGGATGGGCGAACGCGGTTCGGAAGTTCGGAGTTCGGACCAAACTCAACCAGTTCGGGTCACCGAACCAAGCTTCTGAAGCAAGCTTGATTTTCGAACCGAACCGAATTTCCAAACTCGGTTCTATTCGCCCATCCCTATAAGATAATATTCCATTTAGTTCAACGTGGTTTGAATTTCCAAACTCTATTCGGAAGTTCAGAGTTCAGATTGAACTCAAATAGTTTGGTCGACCAAACTGAACTTGATTTTCGAACCGAACCGAATTTCTGAACTTGGTTCTGTTTGCCCATCCCAATTAGATATGTAGAGTTGATATATTGGGCACACTCCTATAGCCCGCACATGTCACCCTCAGGTGCAGTGCTTGGGGAGAACGTGCACACTCAGGTGTGCACGCATGCTATGCATGCAGCACAGCCATGCAGGGCAAAGGAGCGACCTGGGACCGGGATGGGACAGGTACGGTTCCTGCTCCATCCACTGGGCCACAGGGTATGTGGACTAGGTGTGTGTCGGGGTGGGTCACATTGGCCTGGCTTGTGCCTTTGATCCATGTGGCTGTGATTTGCTCAATGGCACACATGTGCACCTGAGCACGCATGTTCTGACCATGCGTCGTGCGTAGGGGGTGGCATATATGGGCTATAGGATTGCGCCTAATGTGCATAGACTGTGCCTACTCTCTGAACTCCCATGTTTCCTGACAGCTGTGACCACAGTACCAGTACAAGAGAATGGGT
The DNA here is from genome assembly GCA_003113815.1 of Sphenodon punctatus. Classification (NCBI taxonomy): domain Eukaryota; kingdom Metazoa; phylum Chordata; class Lepidosauria; order Sphenodontia; family Sphenodontidae; genus Sphenodon; species Sphenodon punctatus. Next base: position 343,117 of record QEPC01002298.1, on the reverse strand, counting down.
GGGTTGATGCTTACTCTGTACTGCAAACTCCTTCCTGAGGTAGACTGTCCAAGGGGGAAGCCCCCATCACATTTTATAAAGGGTTCAGAGGGGTTGTGGTGCCAATATTTTCCTACCAGGTTCTAATGCCCTGCATTTGACCACTAGAACTGAGACCCCTCCTCTACCCTTTTTCCTTATCTCACCACAAGGGATCATCAATAAATTGTTTCCCTGCCAAACAGGCAAGGAAGGGGCATTCTTTGAATTTTGGCCTTCCTATTTCCATGTGTCACACAAACCAATATTTGATGGTGACATGGTGAGAAAATACCCATGTAGTTTTCGCTTTGGGGGCAGATTGTGCCTATTGTTTCATGGGCACACTTTCTTGCTGAGATTAACAATCTACTTCATGTCTATTTTTAAGGACTATTTTTATAAACCTGAAATTTTGATAAATGGCCTGCTGACATTTCAAAAGTAACTCTTCCACTCTATGTGCAAAATAATAAAGGTGTCAAGGAAAATATATGTATTTTTTTCAATGTTATACTTAACCAAAGGTTCTCTTTAGTGAACGAGTCCAAAAATATATATTTCATACTATATGTATTATAATATCAGGGCTACAGAGTTACTGTAGCAACAAAGAACAAAATCTAGCACACTTTAAGGCAGCCAGGAGCTTGACATTAGTGACAGATGGTTTCAGCCCCTGAAAAGCAATCTTTCATTCTATCCTCCCTCATACCACACCCATATACAATCCAACAAAAAAGAGGTTGGAATGCAGACCTACAATGTGACTTAACCCTGACAGTTCCCTGATGGGCTCCATCAGGCTTGAGTTGGAAGGGACATGGGCTACACTGAATAGGTCACCTGAGTATTCAGCTGGAGTTCCAAAGTTCCAAGTACCTGGTCCGGGTACATGGTCGAATTTCAGAACTTTGTCCGAGGACCGGAATTCAGAACTTGAAACTCCGGACCTTGGAAATCCCTGGAACTTGGAACTTTGGAACTCTTTCCTTTCATGATTTTAAAGTGCATCCACTTTAAAATCATTATGCCAAGCAGTGCCCAGAAAAGCAGGCTAGGAAGAGTCAGACATTCACTCAAGAAGACAAACCCAAGCAGTGCAACTGTGGACAGAAACCCAAAATAAAACAAAACAAAAACCAGCAGTAGTGTACCCAGAGCATGGCCCACCAACAGCTGTGCACCCACTTTAAAATCATTATTCCAATCAAGCAGTGCCCAGAAAAGCAGAATAGCAGGAGTGGGACAATTTCTCAATAAGAGAAACCCATAAAAGTACAACTTTGGGCAGAAATCCAAAACAAAAATGAGCAGTAGTTTACCCTCAAAATAGCCCATGATCAGCAGCGCACTCACTTTAAAATCACTATACCAATCAAGCAGTTCCCAGAAAAGCAGGCTAGCAAGACTGGGATAATCACTCAAGAAGACAAACCCACAAAAGTGCAAATGTAAACAGAAACTAGGGATGGGCGAACGCAGTTCGGAAGTTCGGACCGAACTTGGTCTGTTCGAACGACAGAATGCGAACACGATCACGAACAAACCGAACCGAACTAGATCTGAATCCGAACATCGAAATGACCAAACAGTTTTGTTAGTTCGATTCGTGTTCGAGTGGCAAAAAAAGTGTCACTGGAAGGTCAAACGTGACAGGGAGGGGGAGTCAGCTGAGGAGCAGACTTCCAGACACCAGGGGTGGAGAGCAGCCAGCCTGGAGTAGCAGCCAGCCTGCCAAATCACAATCCCTTTTCACCTCAGACCACTGGCTTTGCAGTCTGCGATTGGTCTGCGATTGGCCACAGACTAGACTGCACGGAGTCAATGGGACTTGCAGTGAGGCGGGCACAGTAGGAAACAAAACTGATTGCCTCCCCCCTTCCCAACACCTTCTGAGCTTTTCACTGTTCCTGAACAGCAGACGTTTCAGAAGGCTCCCTCTCCCAGCAGTTTTGTTCTCCTCAATCCATTGCCATCTTCCTCCTATTTCATCCATCCAACCCATTTACCTTCATATTTTCATTTATTTAGATTATATTAGATAGATTTACCTGTTATTTCTATTTTTACCCATCCCCGTGTTCTCTCTCCCTACCCTCCATTGAATTCATTCCTTTCCCTTTCCCTCTCCCTCCATATTCCATCCCTCATTCCCTTCCCTTGTTTTTATTTATTAGAGTAGTATTAGATTGATTTAGGTTTTGTTTCAGTTTTTGTACCCCTCCCTGTGTTCTTGTGAGCTATTTGTGTTCCACCCCATCCCTGTGTAATATTGTATATTTATATATAGAGAGAGAATATAGTAGTTAGTTAGGAGTTAGTTATTAGTTAATTAAGTAAGCTTAGTTATAGTTTATAGATATCAGTGATTCAGTTTTAGAGTGTGTTTGTAGGACTAGGTGTTAGATATTCCATTATTTAGTTCCATTGGTTTTATCATAGTTAGATAGTTAATAGCAGTTAGATTTCTAATGTAGATATATAAAATATTAGATTTAAAAAATTTAAAATTTAAAAAATTGTTTTTATAAAATATTTGTGCATGCTTTTTGTGGGAGAAATGGAGAAGGGAGGTAGGAGAGGGTGAGGCCGGTCTGCTGCCCGAAAGTCAGGCAATGAGACATGTGGCAGAACTGGCAGGGGCTGTGCCAGCACAGTGCCAGCAGGCAGAAGCAGCAGCCCATCACCACACACCAAGCTCCTCATGCCTGATTATGGGTCTTCCTCTCCCAGAACTAGTGGCACTAGTGCTCCCAGTGGCACTAGGGGCCAGGGGGTTAGGTGTCACCTCCTGGCAGTGTCCTTCACTGCCATGCAGAGCATTGTAATATCTGCATTACAGGCGGCTGAGGCTGTCTCATCTGCAGCTGCAGGTGCAGGCGACTCAGTGCCTGAAGCTCCTCAGGGGTCACCATTGTCCCCTGACTCCCCCATAATTATAGAGGCAATCCCCCAAAGCAATCTAGGATTGATGGATCTCACCCCAGCTCCTAGAGGCAGGGCCGATCCCCGGGCAATGGAAGAAGGGAGTGTAGCAGCAGCATCAACAACAGTAGCTATAGGGGGCATGGGGAAAGTGATTCTCAGAGTGGGTGCCTCTGTCACTCTATTTGGGGATGGGGAAAGTGATGCAGAGATTTCTGTGGAGGAGGTCTCTGTATCTGGTGCTGCTGAGGTGATGGCTGTCCCTCAATGAGCTGTGTCATCAGTGCCACCATGTCCTGTCCCTCCCAGGAGTGTGTCACCCAGTGCAGGCCAGAAGTCAGGAGGGGCTAAGTCATGGGTCTGGGAGCATTTTATAGGGATGTGTGAACAGAACCAGGTTTGGATGTTTGTCTGTTTGGTGGGTTGGGTCAAATGTTGAGTTCAGATTCTGTATTCAGTTAGTTCGGACTTTTTTCAATCTTTAGTTTGGTGCAATCAGGAACTGAAAATGACATTTGGCTTTTGAAATAAATGTAAAAAACTGAAAAACATAATTCTGCCTATAACATTTTTGTTTCTTATTCATTTTTGATTAACAATGGGGAGTTTGTACAAGCAATGAAGGGCACTATGTGTAGCAAAATTTGGAATGATTAGATAAAGGAAACCAATTTCAAAAGCAATTGAATATTGTGATTTTAAGAAAAGCTCTATACACATTCATGGCTACAACTTCTTTATATTGCATCCAATGATCATGAAACTTGTGAATATTATGTTGCTCCATGTACATAATACTTCTGCCAATTTTCAGAGAGAGTGGATAAAGGGTCCCAAGGGTATAAGACATTAACCTGAAAATACATTTCTAGCTGTAACTTTTTGATATTCCATTCTGTTTACAGGATATTTGGTAATAATGTATCAAATTCCTTTTTCTGACATTTTAGTAAATGTACAGGAGATTTTGATGAAGGGGCCCAATTATATAAGCAATTGATATTGTCCCTGTGAAGATCATTATTCAGATGAATATCAGCATATTCAGTGCCAGTCAGAGGCAGACACCCTGCATGGCAGGGGGAGAGAGATGGTAGGAGGAAGGATGTGGAGCAACTGACAGACACATTCAATGGCCAAACACATTATTTATTTTATTTATTTTATAAACTTCTACCCCGCCCCTCCTGCCATGCAGCTCGGCGCGGCTTCCAATAATTTTTAAAATACAGTAAAAACAATTTAAAATAATCATAAATATTATAAAAATAATTAGTTAACAGGGCTAGACAAACACTCTAAAAACCAAAAATAGGTAGGGGAGCTAAACCCCCCCACCCTACTCACCCTCCCTCCCAAAGGCCTGGGCGAACAGCCAGGTCTTACAGTTTCGCCGGAATGTTAGCAGGCTAGGCGCCAGGTGAGCTTCCTCCGGAAGGGAGTTCCACAGCCACGGTCCCACTACCGAGAATGCCCTCTCCATCGTGGCCCCCCGCTTAACATGGGGGACCTCCAGGAAGGCACCCCCGGTGGATGGCAGGAGCTGCTCTGGGGCACGGAGGGTGAGGCGGTCCCTACGGTATGAGGGGCCGAGACCGTGTAGGGCTTTATAAACCATCACCAGCACCTTGAACTTGGCTCGGCACGCTATCGGTAGCCAGTGCAGAGCTCGGAGCACCGGTGTAATATGCTCCCGGTGGCCCGTCCGCGTAAGAAGACGAGCCGCCGCATTCTGCACTAGCTGCAGCCTCCGAACCAAGAACAAGGGAAGCCCCATGTAGAGCGCGTTGCAGTAGTCAAGCCTCGAGGTGACGAAGGCATGGATGAGGGAGGCCAGGGCCGGGCCGGAGACAAACGGACGCAGCCTACGTACTAGATATAGCTGGCGGAAGGCAGCCTTAGCGACTGCCTCCACCTGCCGCTCCAGATGCAGATCTGCGTCCAATATCACCCCCAGACTCTGAACCTGCAGAGCTACAGGAGGGCGAACCCCCCCAACCAGGGGGGCCACCACCCCCTTCGCTCTCCCCACCAACATCACCTCCGTCTTGTCAGGGTTAAGCTTCAGTCTGCTCAGCCGCATCCACTCCGCCACGGCCTCCAAACATTGGGAAAGCAACGAGATAGCAGGGTCTGGGTCAGTAGAAAAAGAGAGGTACAGCTGAGTATCATCAGCATACTG
>QEPC01002298.1:311957-335876 GCA_003113815.1 Sphenodon punctatus | reverse complement strand
GCCATCCTGCTCCCACCAGGGGCCGGGACAGGCCATACCCCCCGTCACCCCTCGGTATCCCCCTCTCACCAGGATGCCGAGCCACCCCCCTCCCCACCAACCCTCCCAGTGCTCCCCCCGCTCTCACCAAGGGGAGTCACTGGGTCCACCCCCCTTTTAAACTCCCCCCACCTACAGTCCCCACCATACCACCCTAGCCCTGTACAAAAAGAAGCCCACACAAAAACACACAATAACCCCCTGCAGCCCCGAAGTGCCCCAAAGTTCCGCGCCCTTTGGCTGCGGCCCTTCGGCCACGAGCCTGCAGCCGCGGCCTGTGGCTCAGACGCTGTCCCCGGGGCTTTAAGCCCCCAGCTACTTCCGGGTGGTGGGGAGGGGACAGGTCAGCCCCCGTGGCTGGCCTCTGCGTTCCCCCCCTCCCCCAAGCTCACTGCAAGCTTCTAGCTTTACAGGACCAATTGGTAGTGGCTTCGAGGTGGACATAGGCGGTGGCCCTGAGGCGGGCATTAGCAACATAACTGGGACTTCTGAGATAGCATACCAGCCATCAGGAGATATAGTTTAAACACATCCAGGCTGGCCAATTATCATCACAATCACATCCTGCAGCACTGAGACAGAGGACATAAGAGAATTTCTATTGACTCTTTCCTAAACATATGCTTCTGACTTCCCAGAAACAAGTGGGAGAGATATGTTGGGATGGTCCCAGCACAGAATGAGGATATTTGGTTGACATTTCTGTTGGCCAATTCGCATCACAAACCGATCTTATACCACAGTGACATAAGAGGCATAGGCCCCTTCTCTACATATGTTGTACAGGCATATAAAATTGGGACCCTTTATAAAATATTTCTGATATTTGGAAGAGATGTTCATGAAGTGTAATATATAGCCCTGACAAATTTCATGTACACTGATTGGACTACAAAGATGTTATAGTCAGACATACATTTATATGTTATTGCTTATACCACCAAGACCTTTTTTCCAATAGTTCTGCAATTTTGCAAAGATACTAAATCTGGGAATGGGTATAAACTGGACAAATTTCACCTTCATTAGATGTGAGACAAAGAAGTTACAGCTAAGAATGTATATGTAGAACATTGCAAAATACAATAATTCAACTGCTTCTGAAATTGGATTCCTTTACTCAATCATTTTGAAATTTGGTACACATAATGATGTCTATTGGAGATATAAGCACTCCAAATTTGAGGCACATATCATAAACAACCAAGAAGTTACATTCGATAATGTATTTTACATTGAAACCAATGGAAATTCAATTCCGAACTCACTGAACACATCCAAACCAAATGTTCGAATTTGAGTTCGGTTCGCACATTCAGTTCAGTTGACCAAACTATTCGAGTTCAGTCCAAACTCTGAACTTCCGAACCGCGTTCGCCCATCCCTAGCATTTTAAGGTGCAGGCAGATGATCTGCAGGAGGTGCAGTACACTTTGTGCAATAAGGTGATGAAGCGTGGACAGATGCTCACCAACCTGGGGACAACCACCATGTTGAGGCACTTGAAATCATGCCATAGTGATTACCTGCTAATCAGGGATGCAGGGTCAGTGAATCATAGTGGGTTACCGACCCAAGCGGCTAGCCATCCGCCTCCTTCATTGGGCAACTGTCCTGCTCCAGCAGCTGTGTCTATCAGCAGGAGAAGTATCGCTGCTAGGGGGGGAGCAGGAGGAACAGCAGCCTCATCAGCAGCATCAGCCCACAATGGAGGAGCTGGGATGGGGGCACCTGCCAAGGCCATCAGCAGCTGGAGGGCGGCGTGGCTTTTAAGAGAAAGCCACACGCCTGTTGGGTGAGATGATCGCTGTCGATGGCCAGCCCTTCTCCATTGTCAGGGACACCGAGTTTAAGTGGCTGATGGGGTTCCTGGCCCCACAGTTTAAGCTGCTATCCCACACCACCCTGAGTCATACGGTGGTTCCAACCCTGTATGGGGCTTTGAAGGAGCGGGTGAAGGACCAGCTGGCAGGGGTTGAGGGTGCCACTGTCCATTTCACCACTGACCTGTGGTCCAGCCAGAATGCCCAGCACGTGTATCTGGTGGTGACGGCGTACTAGTGGCAGGACCCAGAGTCGGCATTTGACAGTGGCATGAGGGGTCTTGAAGCAGGGTATTGGTGGGCCCTGCTTCAGGTGGAAGTCATGGACTGCCCCCACACTGCCAGGAACATAGAGGCAGCCCTGAACGCTGTGGTGGAGGAGTGGATCACACCAGGTGCACCGTTCACCCTGGGGTGTATGGTGACCGATAATGCAGTCAACATACTCAAGGCAGTCCGCGATGGGGGCTTCACAAGCATCCCTTGTGCCACACACACCCTCCACCTGGTGGTCAAGGATGCTTTGGGCTTGGGGGATAAGTGGATTGGGCAAGGCACTCTTAGATCCCTGATCCAGTGGGGGAGGGAGCTGGCTGGGTTCTTGAATCGCAGCGTGAAGGGCAGCGAACTCCTCAGGGTCAAGCAGGCAGAGCAAGCCCACCCAGTTCACCAGCTGCTGCAGGATGTCTCCACCAGGTGGAATTCCACCTTCCTGATGCATGAGCAACTTGTGGAGCAGAAAGCTGCCTTGCATCAGGTGCAATTGGACACAAGCAGCGGGGCTCTTCCAGGCTTCAATGGGGCAGAATGGGAGATCCTCTCCCAGATGGTGTTCGTTCTGCAACCATTCCTGGAAGTGATGGAGACCATCAGCTCCTTCACGGACAAAATCAGCCAGGTGACTCCTTGGTCCAGAGACTCCACCGGAGTCTTGAGGAGATTCTGCAGGGATAGGATTGTGGCTCTCGGGGCAAGAAGCTTGGGGCTGAGGCGGTTGGGCTGGCACAGAAGCTCAAGACAGGCCTGAAAGTGAGGTTTGACGAGCTCCTGCTGTGAGGGGAATATGGTTTGGGAACAATGCTGGACCCTAGGGTCAAGGGCAGCATGGCATGCAAGTCTCTATGGCCTCTGGAAGGATAATCTTGTGGGGAGGGTCCAGAAGGCAGATTGGACTCTTGAGAGTGCGTGACAGCAGCAGCAGCAAGATGACCCTGGGGATGGTGGGAGTGGGATCAGTTGCCCCTTTCAGTCAGCGGGGTCTATCCCTGCCTCCAGGCCTAGTGTTAGAAGCAGCAGCAGCAGGATTAGCAGCTGCAGCAGCACCCCTATTGCCAGTAGTTCCTCCTCTTTGCAGCCCACTCTGGGGGACATGGGGCCCAGCACAAAAGGGCAGACAGCATGACTGGGGGCAGTGGGGGTGGGGGTGCCCAGGGACAGCTACGAGCGAGAGTTCGATGGCTCCTCAGCAGTCATCGAGACCTACCTGGATGAGGAGCCATGCATCGATCCAAGCAGTATTCTCTGTGGTGGGGAACATTTGCTCCCCGCACCGTCTGAGACTGGGGGCCAAGTTGGTAGAGCAGTTGTTGTTCCTAAAGGTGAACCTTCCACTGCTGGGATTTCCTGAGCTGCCCCTGGACAAGGAGTGATGGTGCAATGGCACACACCATCCCACACACAGGGATCCCAGCAGTGGACATTTGCTCCCCACACTGCCTGAAACTGGGGGCCAAGTTGGTGAAGCACTTGTTTTTCCTAAAGGTGAACTTTCCACGGCTGGGATTCCCTGAGCTGCCCCATGCCAGGGGGAAGCTCAGGGAATCCCAGCAGTGGAAAGTTCACTGCTCCATGCCAGGGGCAGTCGTGATGGGGCTCCTCCTCAATCTGGGCTAGGGCTACTGCTCCTGTGCTGCTGAGGTGCTGTCCATCCCTCCCAATGCCTGGCACCCACCCTGCCCCTCCCTCCCTCCTTCCCCTCTCTCTGTCTCTGTCTCTCTCTCTCTCATACTAGATGACTTTGGCCACCTTATCTGACTGACCTCATGATGCAGGATGGCTTTGGTAAACAAATTGTAAGCCTGCCAGCCTGCCTATGGCTACAAGAGCTCAGCCCGCCTAAGTGATGCTGACTGGCTATCATTCTCTCGCTCTGCACACTCTTTGCTAGCCTATCGAGTGCCCTGCTGCCAATGTCCCAGCCTGCCTGGCTTACTGCCTCCCATGCCACACTGCCTGTCTCCCTTCCCAGCTTGCCACCAAGCTCAAAGCATTCTTCAGTCCACCTTCCTGCCTCCCATGCCAAGGTGCCTGTCTGCCCACCCAGGTTGCCTAGTTCAAAGCCTGACCAAGCCCGGCTGGCCTACTGCCTCTCATGCCACACTGCCTGCCTGCCCACCCAGGTTGCAAAGCTCTAACCCTGCCTCAATCTGCCTGAGTGCTGCTCATGCCATGCCACCTGCTTGCCTTCCCCGCCTGGCCCCTAGCCTGTTAACATTTTGGTGAAACTGTAAGACCTGGCTGTTTGCCCAGGCCTTTCGGAGGGAGGGTGGGTAGGGTGGGAGGTTTTAGTTCCTCCACCTATTTGTTTTTTGGTGGTTTGTTTTCTAGCCCTGTTTAATATTATAAAATATATATGACTATTTTTAAATTGATTTTATTGTATTTTTTATTCTTTTAATGTTGGAAGCCGCCCCGAGCTGCATGGCAGGAGGGGCGGGGTAGAAATTTGTAAAATAAATAAATAAATAAACCTACAGCTGCCGCTAGTGCCAAAGGCCCCCAGGGCAGGCGAATATGCCATCTATGCCAAGGGTTCTGTACCCTGGCAACCAATGTCTGCTGGTGCCAATGGCCCTCAGACCAGGCCTATATGCCATCTGGGCCAAGGGGTCTGTACCCTGGCAATCAATGTATGCTGGTGCTAGTGCCAATGACCCCCAGGTCAGGTTTATATGTTGACTGTGGCAAGGGTTCTGTATCCTGGCAGCCAATCTCTGCTGGTGCCAATGGACCTCAGGCCAGGTCTATATGCTGTCTGTGGCAAGGATTCTGTACCCTGGCAACCAATGTCTGCTGGTGCTAGTGCCAATGGACCCCAGTCCAGGCCTATATGCTGTCTGTGCCAAGGGTTCTGTACCCTGGAAAACAATGTCTGTGGGTGCCAATGGCCCCCAGGCCAGGCCTATATACCATCTGTGCCAAGGGTTCTGTACCCTGGCAACCAATATCTGCTGCTGCTGCCAATGCCACCCATGCTGTCTGTGCCACGGGTTCTGTGGCCTGTCATTCCTCACACAGAGGTGATCTCATTCAACTGTATCAAGAAACAGCCACTCCAGCCCCAGGACCCGCCGCCAGGGTTCTGTTGCCAAGTTACAGGCAGGGAGGGCTGTGGCTAATACCTAGAAGCTGCCACCTTAGCTTCAGGTCCCACCATCATGGGTCTGGGGCCATCATTCCTCGCACAGAGGCAATGCCGTTACACCGTATCAAGAAACAGCCACTCCATCCCCAGGACCCACCATCAGGGTTCTGGGGCCATGTTACAAGCAGGGAAGGCTGTGGCCAATATCTACAAGCTGCTATTCTTCTACTCCTAGGACCCACCATCATGATTCTGAGGCCATCATTCCTCAGACGGAGGCTATGTCATTCCACGGCATCAAGAAACAGCCACTCCATCCCCAGGACCCACCATCATGGTTCTGGGGCCAAGTTAGAGACAGGGAGGGCTGTGGCCAATATCCAGAAGCTGCCACTCTAGCCCCAGGACCCACCATCATGGGTCTGGGGCCATCATTCCTCACACAGAAAGCCAATATTCCAAAGCATCAAGAAACAGCCACTCCAACCCCAGGACCTGCCACCAGGGTTCTGGGCCCAAGTTACTGGCAGGGAGGGCTGTGGTCAATATCCAGAAGCTGCCACTCTAGCCCCAGGACCCAGCGTCATGGGTCCGGGCACCATCATTCCTGGCACAGAGAGCCAATTTTTCAAAGCATCAAGAAACAGCCACTCCAGCCCCAGAACCCACCATCAGGGTTCTGGGTCCAAGTTACAGGGAGGGAGGACTGTGGCCCATATCTACAAGCTGCCACTCTTCTAGCCCCAGGACACACCATCATGGGTCTGGTGCCATCATTCCATGCACAGAGGTGATGTCTTTGAACCACATCAAGAAACAGCCACTCTAGCTCCAGGACCCAACACCAGGGTTCTGGTGACAAGTTACAGGCAGGGAGGGCTGTGGCCAATATCTACAAGCTGCCACTCTTCTAGTCCCAGGACACAGCGTCATGGGTCTCAGCCATAATTCCTCGGACAGAGGCAATGTCTTTCAACCGCATCAAGAAACAGCCAGTCCAGCCCCAGGACCTGCTGCCAGGCTTTTGGGGCCAAGTTACAGGCAGGGAGGGCTGTGGCCAATATCTAAAAGCTGCCACTCTTCTAGCACAAGGACACACAGTCATGGGTCTGGGACCATCATTCTTTGCACAGAGGTGATGTCTTTCAACCGCATCAAGAAACAGCCACTCCAGCCCCAGGACCCACCATCAGGGTTCTGGGGCCAAGTTACAGGCAGGGAGGGCTGTGACCAATATCCAGAAGCTGCCACTCTAGACCCAGGACCCACGATCATGGGTCTGGGGCCATCATTCCTCACACAGAGAGCCAATTTTCCAAAGCATCAAGAAACAGCCACTCCAACCCCAGGAGATGCCACCTGGGTTCTGGGGCCAAGTTACTGGCAGGGAGGACTGTGGTCAATATCCAGAAGCTGCCACTCTAGCCCCAGGACCCAGCAACATAGGTCCGAGCACCATCATTCCTTGCACAGAGAGCCAATTTTTCAAAGCATCAAGAAAAAGCCACTACAGCCCCAGAACCCACCGCCAGGGTTCTGGGGCCAAGTTACAGGCAGGGAGGGGTGTGGCCAATATCCAGAAGCTGCCACTCTAGCCCCAGGATCCAACGTCATGGGTCTGGGGCCATCATTCCTCGCACATGGAGCCAATTTTCCAAAGCATCAAGAAACAGCCACTCCAGCCCCAGGACCCGCCTCCAGGGTTCTGGGACTAAGTTACAGGTAGGGAGGGCTGTGACCCATATCTTTAAGCTGCCACTCTAGCCCCAGCACCCACCATCATTGGTCTGGGGCCATCTTTTCTTGTACAGAGAGCCTTTTTCCTAATGACTGAACCGAACACAACCGAACCAAATGGCCAAACCCGAACTTGGCGAACGGACCGAATGGATGAACTGAACGGGCGGACCGAACCAAATGGCCAAACCCGAACCACGACCTATTCGCCCATTCCTAGCAGAAACCAAAAAAAGCCAGCCCAGCAGACATAATTATAACACCTACAAGAAAGAAACCAGACATTCACACACACACACACACACACACACACACACAAGCATCCATTGTGCCTGCCCAATACACAGCTATGCAAGGCAAGCCCCGTCCCCACACACCATATTATTTTAACCAGAAAAAAAGTATCTCTCTCCTTTGCCCCAGTGGTTATTCATATCCTGGCAAAGTTGAACCCTCAAAGTGCAGTCACAGTGCCCACAAAAACCACAGAAAAATGTATCCCTCTCTGGCCTCTAAGGTGCTTCCAACTTGCCAACAGGCAGTGCAAGCAGCAGCAGCACCCAAACTTGTATATCTAGCACTGATGGCAACCCCTGGCATTGTTCCTAGTTTATGGACAGCCCAGGCCAGGGGAAGTGGAGCTAGGCAGTTTCCTCTGGCCAGCATAGTGCCAAGCAGTGCAAGCAGCAGTGGCACCTGCTTATTTTTGTAAAAGGCATGGCATTGGCATGGCACTGGTAACTTGGACAGCACAGTAAAGGTGTGCACCAGGGCTTCATGTCTTTTTTCTTTGTTTTGTAATTGTTTTTATTATTAAAACGTGTCATTTTCATCATTGTCATTATCAGTACTGATTTCAAACGAAGATTTTATTTTTGGTATTGTTATTGGTATCAGTATTGATCTTGTGCGCCAGTGAAAAAATATTGTCAGAAGTTGAACTCCTTCCCCTTCTCATTGTGATACAGAAAGAACTGCACACAGTAATATATATATATATATATATATATATATATACTGTATTGTATACAATATTTAGTTTTGTTTATATAATAGATACAGAATCAAAGCTAAACCTAACCTATGTATAATACAAAATATTCCTATCCTATAATCCTAACATATATAATAAAACAGTTTAATATCTAATCTCTATATATACAACTAATATCTATATCTAAGGAATAAGGATTTGGTGTTATGGAAAGGAATAAGTGATATATAGAGATAGAGATAGATAGGAGGGAGAGGAGGCATTCTAGTGCAAGACTGCAAGCACCAGCAGCTTCTGCAGTGCAAACGCACCCTGACAAGCAATAGTCAGAGAGCTAACACAGAGTGAAAAAGCTCAGCCCTACAGTATTAAGGGTTGCAGTGCCCTCCCCCAGAGCCCTCTTGTTTGGTTCTAGGAGGCAGAGGCATTGAGGAATCACAGAGTGCCATTCAACTGCTGGGATCTGTTTGCGCTGCTCATTGGCCAGAGATACATCCATCAGGTCCTTCCCCTCCCAGTTCAAGAGTTCAACACTGTTTCTGGCTCCAAGATGTCTGTTCCCTCCTCCCCTCTCCACATTTCCCTCCAAAAAACACCTTCCAGGCTGCCAGGCAATAACAAAATCAATAACGATTTTCATTATCATTATTGATCTTGTTATTATTTTTTGTTGTTTTCTAACTCCCATTCTATGGACAGGCTGTTCAATGACAGGTCAGGCCATGTCAGGCCACACCCCCTACCCCTCCAAGCCAATTACTTACAGACCCTTTTCACACAGATGCCCACCCTCACACATGTGTGGGTGGGGGGACGCCCATGCAAAGATCTTAGCGGTTGTTGGTGGATGGGTGGGCATAGTGGGAATGCTGTGGTAGGTGGGGGTGTATGCACACTCCTGTACTCCACCCATCACCCATGCACAGAGCGACAGGAACCAATGCTGGATGCTCCGTGTGTGGAGATGTATAGAGGTGGGTGGAGGGGATCTGTGGGAACATACCCCCACCCATCACTTGCCCACCCATCCCCGCACTCACCTATGTATGTTAGAAAAAGGCCACAGATCAGGAGGGTAGTGAACAAATTCAGTAGAGAATGGAAAACAGCTGTATAGCCACATTATTTTGCCTCTGCCAGCCAATCAAAACTTGCCATGTGGTTTGTCGAACACTCAACTGTCCACTCCCATAACCCTCGTCTTCCAAATAGGACACTAAGTTTGTTTACTAGCTAGGTCAACCATCTAGATCACGCGCACTGGCCCCAGCATTCAATTGAGGCTTAGAATATTTCCGAAGTTTTCTGAGGACCGGCCTTCTCCTCAGAACTTCAAACTTTGGAAAATCAGAACTGAATACTGGAATCCCCGGTGGATTCTGAAGTTTTCCGGGGACCGAGTTTCAGCTATAGAAGGGATGCATTATGGTGCTATAATTGGGGTGGGCAACAAGTACAAATTTTTGACAGAATTGGCATGAGTTCACAGAGATTCTCTGTTCCATCGGACTGTGTGGCTCCATCAGACAGAATCCACCCAGATTTTATGTTTCAGTCCTAGATCTACCCCACTTCATATCAGATATGCGCAGATGTTTGTTTGCAATGGCGTATCCATTTGAAACAAAGTCTTTGTGCCAGTTTATTTACTGAAACGGGTACCTGATTTGGTACCCATGGTTAAAATTCTCATTTTTGGTACCATTTTGGGTATCTGAACCATACCTTCATACCATCTGAGTATCTCACATACTGAATAACCGATATACCAACAACCAGCATGCTGAAATACCGAAACCCCTGAAATCCAGCACAAAATTGGAAGAAATCTGATATTTCAGTATACCATTTGTCGGTATTTTGGTATACCGGTTGTAGGTAATTCACAGGCCATTTTCAGGCAAATCTGATGGAGGGACTACCTCTGGTCTACCACGCCTAGTATTCTGTCTCTGACAGTGGATATTATCGGTCACTTTGGAGAAACACCAAACAGGTCATAATGGATTGATACATTCCTTTCAGTTCACTCCCAACTCCCAACAGTCACCTGTAACTAGGGGACTTCAGAAGGAACATAATCAGTTTTAATTTTCGTTTCCGTTTACAAGACCACCCCCACCCCCAGTTTTCAAAGGATTTCGTAAAGGACTCTACCATTTTTCTTTAGATGTGCAATGGCCACAAGGGCCATTCTGCATATGTGCAGCTCTTTTCCATATTGGCACCAGCATCATCAGCACCATTTTGGAAATGTGTGTGCATGTGCAGAATGACCCCAGTGGCCATTTTGCAATGTGCAGTGATTTTAAAAATTATTTTAAATAAAAAAAACAAAAAAATAAAAAAAATGTTAAAAAATGAATGAAATCAAATGAATGTTGTTTCCTTATTTATTCATTTTTGTTACCTAAGTTACAAAAATGAATGGGGATCCATTCATTTTCATAATTAATTAAAACAATATGAATTGCACACCCATAGAGGTTACATCGCCCAACTGACTTGACTAATAGCCATTAATAGTTATTAATGGACCTATCCTCCATGAACATGAACATGAATTGTTTTTATATTGCTTGATGTTTGATGTTTTATTGTTGGAAGCCGCCCCGAGCTGTGTACAGGATGGGCGGGGTACAAATGTCTTAAATAAATAAATATCCAATTTCTGTTTAAACCTAGCTATGCTACTGGCCTTGACCACATCCTTTGGCAAGAATTTCCAGAAGTTAAAATTGTGTGTTGTGTGAAAAAATACTTCATTTTTTTTTTTAAAAAAATTACTGCTGGTTAGTTTCACTGAGTGTGTCCCATAGTACCAGTACTATTTGAGAAGGTAAACAACAAGTTTCTATTTACTTGTTCCACTCATGGTTTTATGAACTTCTATCATATCCCCTCTCAGTAGAGGTGTGCACCAGGGGCCCATGTCATTTTGTTTTGTTTTTTATTTTTTTTATTTAAATCTGTCATTTTCATTTTCATAAATATCAAATTGTTGTTTTAGTTTTTGCTTTTGTTTTTGTTTTCCATTGGTTTCAATGGGAAAAACATTTTTGCTGTATCTTTTTTGTTTTTCACTATATTTGGCTGAAACCTATAGTGATTATACCTCAAATGGAAGACAAAGATATTGGAAAGTTTATCCAAACTCCAAAGATATTGGATAAAGGAATCCAATTTTAGAAGTGGTTGAATTTTATTTTGTGCAAATATCTTCATTTACTTTCTTAGGTGTAACTTCTTTGCCTCACATCTAATGTTGATAAAACTTGGAAGATTTATACCTCTTCCTATTTTTACCATCTCTGACAACTTTCAGAAGTATTGAATAAAAGGTCCTGGTGGTATAAGCAATTAACCAATAAATGTATGTCTGACTGTCACATATTTATAATTCAACCAGTGTTCATGAAATTTGGCAGGGCTGTATCTCACACTTTCAGGATAATTTCTGCCAAATATACGAAAGATGTGATGAAGGGTCCCAATTTTATATGCCTGCACAGCATATGCAGAGAAGGAGTCTATGCCAGGGATTCTCTTACGTGTCAATGTGGTATAAGATCGGTTTGTGATGCCAATTGGCCAGCAGAAATATCAACCAAATATCCTCATTCTGTGCTGTAACCATCCCAACATCTCTCTCTCACTTGTTACTGGGAAGACAGAAGCCTCTGTTTAGGAAAGAGCCAATAGAGATTATTGTAGGTCCTCTGTCACAGTGCTGAAGGATGTGATTGTTATGATAATTGCCCAGCCTGGATGTGTAAACAATGGGTGATTTCAGATGTTACGGGGCCCATTGGCCCCGTACTGAAATCACCGCATTCATTCCCTGCCGGGGTCACCCCGTCACGCCATAACAGACGTGCCAGGGGAATCCCGGCGGGGAATCTGGGAGGGGGCGGGGCCGCATGGTGCAACGTGTGGCCGCACGGCCCCACCCCCTCCACGCTCCCGCCACCCACTCTCCTGGGAGACGGGCGGGCGGCGGGGCAAATGCGGCCACTGCGTCGGGCTGGATTCGCCACAGCCCGGGATCCCGCCGGGGATCCCGGGCCGTGGCGCCTGGCCAGATATTACTTTTTGTTGGTCCCCACTGGGGATCTCTTTGACCACGTTTCCCGGGACATTCCCCCTGCTAGCCCGGGAAGCGTGGTTCAAATTGACCCCATGTGGGTATTGGCCATGGCGAACATCTGGCGGCCGCCAAACAGACGTTCGAGACACATTGACCACAGGTGGGTATTCACCGTGGTTCACTGTGATCTCGTAACGTCTGAAAATACCCAATGTTAGGTCACCAAACTAAACTGTATAAATCAGGTTCAGCAGTTTGATAAAACATATTTTGATGAAATATGTTGATCTACTTTGAGACCAACACAAATAATTAAAATGTTGTTGCTTTTGAGTATGATTTATATAGAGAGATTGTTTTATTACATTTATTCTCATTATTGATCCAGTGGCTTTTTTGCTTTTGTTTGTGCATTTTTGGGCCACTATTGCTTTGTTTTTTGTCTTTTCGTTGACCTAACAGAAGGCATCAATCCAATGGGATGCTGATGCCCGCATTCCCCACCAGTTTGTGTGGCAGGGAGGGATCACCCCTCCCTGGAAGAGTAACTATTTGGTGGGGAATGAGCTCAAACCTCTGCCATACTGAACTCTCTCTAAAATAGTAAAATCCTAGGATAAAGTCAAAGTCTGGCCTCAAAGCCTCATAGCCAGCTGAATATTCCTGAAAGGGCTTCTTCCATTTAAGTTAGGGCTTAAATGAGATTTCATTCTTCTCTAAAAATTTCATTGAGAATAGGCTTCTCCATGAGTTTTTCTCATCTCGAGAATGTCGTGAGAATTGGACGTTTCTCACAAGGTTCTTGAGACCCCCCAAAATAGCCCCCAAATGGGCTATGCATAGGCAAATATGTCCACCAGGACCATTCTGCACGTGTGTCTATTTTGTGCATGCACAGACCATTTTGGCAAGATTCTCGAATCTCACGAGAATCTCGGAAGATCTCACCAGGGTTACGAGATTCTCGTAAGATTCTCGAGAAAATGTATTACACTCTTGGTTGAGTATTAATTCAATCTTGGCTCCCTCAGAAATGCATGCAAAGTTCACAAGAACCCCTCAAGTCACGAGTATATAGGAAAGATCCCACCAAGTAGCTCCAGTGTTGTTGTCTCAGGAGACTATCAGGGTTTCTTTAGCCTTTAGCTCAGGGTATAGAGTCTGTTCCAAAACCTGGCAGGCTTCTCTCAGACCTGTCTTCAGTAGAGCTCCAGCTATGAGCTCCTTCCACAGTCTCAGCCTCTCTGCTGCTCTCTACTTCTAATGAACCCCCAACTGCCCCTGTCACTAAGAGTTCTTGCTAAGGCTTGGTTGAGATGCAGGCTCCCAGAGACCTAATTAGGTTTATTGTTAGTAACCTGGCTCTTCACCCAGGCCTTTGGGGAGGGTGAGAGGGTAGGGTGAGGGATTTTTTAACCCCCCGCCCTATTTGGATTTGTTTTTATTAGTTGTAATTAGCCCTGTTTTAATATTTTATTATTGTTATAAATGTTTTAAATTGTTTTTAGTATTTTATATGTTGTGAGCTGCTCCGAGCTGCGTGGAAGGAGGGGCGAGGTAAAAATTAATTGAAATAAATAAATAAAAATAACCTTAAAGAGACAGTAGATCAGTTCTACTCAGTCCCTTTTTCTAGGGCTGTGTCATTGCTAGGATAAGCCTCACTCTGGGGATGATCTTGACAATGTTCATGTAACCTTGTCACAATTATATTTTCTGTTTTATTCTCTATATCTTTCTGAATAATTTCTAACATTCTGTTTGCCTTTTTGACTGCTGCCACACACAGAGCTGAGGCTTTCAATTAATTGTTCAGGATGACTACAAGATCAATTTCCTAGCCTAACATCATGTAGGTATAGTTTTCATTATTTTTCCCTATGTGTATCACTTTGCACTTGTCCACATTGAATTTTGTCTGCCATTTAGTTGCCCAGACTCCAAGTCTCATAATACCCCCCTGTAATTGCTCACAGTCCAACCTGGCCTTAACTAACTTGAATAACTTTGTGTCATCTGCAAATCTGATCACCTCACACTTTACACAAAGATCCAAAATTTCATAACAATAGATAGTTACAGCTGAAAAGGAGACATGGTCCCTTTTGTAGCCAAAACACCCATTGACTTGCGATGAGTCTTATTGGCACTCAAGAAACTAGCCTTCATTAGCTTGGGTGCTTGCTGCATGGAACTACTTATTTGATCTCTTCTGATGTTTTTCTAAAGGGTCCACTAGCCCATGGAAATCATGCTGAATGCTGAAACAATTAATGCAATCCCACACACTCATTCTGAAGGAGGGTAATTCCTCAGGGTGGTAAGAATGCAATGAGACAAGATTTTAAATTGGAATCAGTCACCTGGCAAACTATTTCCCCCTCCTGCATACAGTACCCTCAGTCTTGCTTTGAGGGACAAATTGTCTTCCTTTCACATACAAGATGTGTGACTCTCCTTTAATGGATATTCTCTTTTGATCACCACATTTTTATCTCCAAGGCAACTATAAATCTGTCTGAGCAGTGTTAAATGCAGTTGACTTGATGGATAAACTACCATGTGCACATCCTGGCATTTTATAGGGTAAAAAGTAAACAGATGTGATTTTTGCCTTCTGTGGCTTGGAATCTGCCAGCACTTGAAAACGTGCGCTGCCAGATATTAGCCTGGGATTCTCCCAGAGAGTATTGGTGGCTAGCCCAGGCTGTAAACTCAGCAATTCTCCACGGGCAGAGCCTGGGTTAAGGATTTGCTGGCCAAACCTGACCCTGCAAGTCATAGTGGGCTAGCACTAGTGTGCTTAACAAGACAAAGGCAGATTAAATGTTGATTATCATAGCCATCAGGCTATGTATTAGAGGGGTGCAGAGGGACCCAGATCGTTTTTTGTTTTTGTTTTCATTATTTAAATCTGTCATTTTCAAAAATATCAAAATTTCATTTTCGTTTTTGCTTTTGTTTTCGATTTCCATTGGTTTAAATGAAAAGCACATTTTTCACTGTACTGTTTTTGTTTTTCATTATATTTGGATGAAACATGGGGAAATTGTCCCTAAAACAGAAGGCATTAAGTGTACCAAATTGCAGAAAGATTGGATAAAGGAATCATATAGTATAAACAGTTGAATTATGCTATTGTGAAAAGAATCTGCATATACATTCCTGGCTATAACTTCTTTGTATCCCACCTAATATGGATGACAATTGGAAAGTTCGTACCCCTCCCCATGTTTAATATCTATGCCAGCTTTTTGAAGGATTGAATAAAGGTTCCTGGTGGTATATGCAATTAACCTATACATGTATATCTGATTGTAACATTTTGTAGAGCTATATCACATACTTTCAGGATAATCTCTGATGAATATCAGAAAGTATGTGATAAAGGGTTCCAATTTTATATTCCTGCACAGCATATGCAGAGGATGCTACGGATTCTCTGATGTGTCACTGTGGTATAAGATCGGTTTGTGATGCCTGTTGGCCAGAAGAAATGTCAACCAAATATCCTCATTCTGTGCTGAAACCATCCCAACTTATCTCCCCCAGTTGTTACTGGGAAGTCGGAAGCATGTGTTTAGGAAAGAGCCAATAGAGATGCTCTTATGTCCTCTGACACAGTGCTGCAGGATGTGATTGTGATGATAATGGGCCAGCCTGGATGTGTAAACAGTAGGGGTGGGGATTCTGGTTCTCCTGAGATCTGATATTGCCGGTATTTGGGTGTATCGGCTTAATCCGATAAATCTGATATTTACCTGTACTGGCATACCGGATTTTTAACATTGGCTGTGGTACCAGATCTTTTACATTTCGGCCATTGAAGTCAATAGTCATAATGTAAAAAATCCGGTACCGCAGCCAATGTTAAAAATCTGGTATGCTGATACCAGTAAATCCAGTACCAGGGAGATCCAATGCCAGTACATCTGTTATCTGGTATTCTCCCTGGTGTCCCACCCCTAGTAAAAACAGTATGTCTCCTGATTGCTGGGATGCTATCCCCAAAGTCCCAGTTATGTCCCTTCCATACCCTCCTGAGGGCCACCCCCTATGTCTATGTCAAAGCCACCAATGATTAGTTCTGTAAAGCTAGACGCATGCAGTAATTGGCTAGTGAATATTTCGGTCAGTCTTTTGGGTTGTTTCCTGTCCTCCTTTCTACAACCTCCCTTCCAATGCCTTGACAAATACCTGCTTCTGACTGGCACTGCATGTGCTGCTATTTATCTGAATAAGGTCTTCAATGGGACAACTTCAATTGCTTATAAAATTGGGTCCCTTTATCAAATCATTCTGTAATTTGGCAGAGACGACAGGGGATGTGTGTGATAAATGTCTTCCAAATTACTTGTAAACAAGATGGAATATAAAAATGTTACAGCAGGAAATGTATTGTCAAGTTAATAGCTTATAACATCAGGAAATTTGGCAGGATTGTGCACTAGTGGAGGGACATAATTTCCCCAGGATTCATGCAAATTATATGGAAGATTAAAAAAAATGGTGTAGCCAGGAATGTGTATGGAACTTGTTTTATTCACAACATTCAGTTGCTTATAAAATTGATTTCCTTTCAAATCCTTTCATGCTTTGGTACACATAGTGTCCGCCATTGGGGGTATAATTTCCACAAGTTTAATAATAATTCAATAAGAAACAAAAAGGGTATAGCCAGAAATATGTTTTTTAGTTTCCCCCCATTATTTCAAAAACAAATTTCATTTTGTTTGTGTTTTTATTTACTATTATTCGTCATTTTCATTATTACAATAACAAAAATGCAAATCACAATTTTCATTTTCATTATCATAATAACGAAAATGAAATGCAAACCCCTGCTATAGCTGACTTTAAAGTAATTTTGCTTCAAGAAAAAATAGTAAATGTATATAATATTAAGGATGCATCTTGCATTTAGTGAAAAGAGAATTTAAATTAACTTCAAACACTTATTCAATGGGACTAGGGGTGTATTTGCTCAATACTGTGCAGTTGTACATTGGCACTAATGAGGAAAGAAAAACAGACCCTTAAAGAGCATTTTTAACTAATTGTGGAGCCATCATCTACTGCAGTGGAAATAAGGAGATCTAATGAATCCAGACTAGTTTTCTTCACAAAAACAAAAGCAACACATATTAATCAGTGAAAAAGAATCCACATGAATTACCAAATAATCCACACAAATCACCAATAGTCCTAAAGCCACAGTCAATAAAGAAACTAATGCAGCTCTTGCAGTGTGAGGCAAACAAATTTCAGAAAGATGAATGTCAGCAAACCTTGAAAAGAAAGAAAAAAGAGAGTATAAACATACTTGGGGAAGCTGAATCAAAAATAGATGAAAACACGTGCAAGAACTTCTCAGTTTGGTGGATTGTTTTTCCCACCAGGGAATTATTGTTTAAGAGATGAGCAGTTATGAAAGGCTTCATTCTCTGGACATGCAGAGATGCCATCAAAGTTTTCCCCAACCTTCATCTGAATTATATTTTTCTTATGCTCAAAGAAACTAAAATGTAAATAGCAGATGGTTTAGTTTTATCCATGTTTTGTTACTGTGCCTGATATGGATGAAGACATTTCACATTAGCTATTAGGGATGGTCAAACAGAACTGAGTTCGGAAATTCGGTTCAGTTCGAAAATCGAGTTCGGTTCAGTTGACCGAACTATTCGAGCTCAGTCTGAACTCTGAACTTCCGAACAGAGTTCAGAAATTCAAACCCCATTGAACTAAACAGAATATTATCTTATAGGGATGGGTGAACAGAACCGAGTTCGGAAATTTGGTTCGATTCAAAAATCGAGTTCGGTTCGGTCAACTGAACTGGTCGAGTTCGGTCGAAACTCTGAATTTCTGAACCACGTTCGCCCATCCCAATTAGCTCGTATATGGTAATGCCATTACCTATATATTGTGAATAGTACAACAGTTGATAAACTTGCATGAAGAGTTGCAGTCATGAATGGATTG
Source organism: Sphenodon punctatus (assembly GCA_003113815.1). Classification (NCBI taxonomy): domain Eukaryota; kingdom Metazoa; phylum Chordata; class Lepidosauria; order Sphenodontia; family Sphenodontidae; genus Sphenodon; species Sphenodon punctatus. The sequence continues at coordinate 317,850 of QEPC01002298.1, read as the reverse complement.
AGTTGTGACTTATTAAATAACAAATTTTATTATTAGAATAGGGGACTGACCTCCTACCTATGCCCACACAACCACTTCAAATTAACAGTTCCCACTGCAGGAGTTGATGGTCTTGAGTAGAACTGAAACAGGGGGCATTTTTACACACACCTTAAAGTGCTGGTCTTTCAATCTTTTGGGTTTACAAGTCCAAAAATAAGTTCTGGATGCATTATTCACACACACACACACACACACACACACACACACATTGTCCTGAGACAGTTCCTGAATGAATTCTTCACACAAACACTGCCCTGAGGCAGTTTAAAGTAGTCACAGCTGTAGACGTGAGGGGCTGCCATGGAAACCAAGTGACCACAGCTGCGTGGAATAAAGCAGTTTACCAGGAGGTCTTTTTACACACAAAGGTTCTGGGAGACATTCTATACAGAAATTAAAAGAACTAGATGTTTAAGATCTGGGTGAGTGATTTAGACACAAAGAATGTTCATGATGTAACAGCAAAGATACAGGAGAAATGTGTGCATAAAAACACCCAAGGAGGGGGATTTCTATTTGTCGCTAGTATTCAATTGGTGTAGATTTGACAGGTTTATCTGTTGTTTTGGGGTAGCTGTTTCAGCTCTAGTCTTAAATCAACAATCCAGAACACAAGATTGATCCCATTTACCAAACCCCTGTTACTCAGTTCATGATCCAGACTAATGTTAAATTCTAACGCCCTTAGCTTGTCCCCAGCCTGACCAGTGGACAGATAAATACATTGTGCAGCCAGGTGAACAGCTAATCGCATTGTGTAGACACGTAGACAGCTAATTCTGCACTGCTTTAAGGAAAACCAGACACACTACTTGCCAGATGGTATTGTTCCAATGGTCTTCCCTTCCACCTTGCCTCTACTCCCCTGTTCATATATTATATTATTATTATTATTATTATTATTAATAATAATAATAATAATAATAATAATAATAATAATAATAAATAGCAGCAGCAGCCATGTGCCATGTGGATTGTGTGTGCACATGTATGTGCATGCACACAGTTTTCACAGAGCACAATGTGCCCGTAATGCGACACGGTCTGCAGGGCATTGGATTAAACCCACCATTAATAATAGTTGTCAGCATCCTTATTGGTAGGGAGGTAACAGATTGAATACTGAGCTACATTCTCCCTCATCCCACAAGTGTAGTTCAGTAGGAAGACAGTGTTAAGCCACAATAGCAAAGTTCTGTATCTGTTCTATGGCTTAATGAGAATGGGAGCTAATAACTCATAATTAATTACTATGAAATGTAATGACTTTTTTCCTGCTTGGAAATTGCCTGTGAGAACAGAGTAGTTTCTGACTATATTTGCTATTTTAATTTATTTGGGACCTACAATTACTTATATAATCATTGTAAGTCCTTGCAGGACCAGGGCCACGAGACTTCTGGATAACGGTCAAGCTTTAAAAGGCATCTGACCTTTTAACTGGCCAAGTGGCTAAAGCTAATTGAGGGCAGCCGAGTGACTCAAACTAGGTGTGCCTCTGGAAGCCAGCTGAGCATCAGCTGTAAAATGGAGCTGGAAAGCTCAAAGGGGAGACCACCAGGGAGAGGCAGAAAGCTAGGTTGTTCAGAGGGACTTGCCTTGGAGGCACAGAGGAAAAGGTCAGGGAGCCTGCCCAAGGCCCTGCTGTTAAACAGGACTACCCTGAGAACTGGCTGGCAAGGAGACAAGGCCAGGGTTCCATATGAAGAATGGAAGTCTGAGAAGAGAAGTCTGCCTTTGGGAGGAGGTGTACCTCAGAAGGCACTGGAGAAGTAACTGGCTGGCAGGGAGTGTTCTAGGCCAGGAGGCCTGCTGGGTCAGGTATCCTACCTGTCACTGCTGTGGATCGAGGTGAGCAAGAAATGAAAGGGATAGAGACATTTTCTGAGTCTTATCCAGTCGTCTGAAGCTCCGGAGAGGCAGAGCTCCTGCAGGAGGTCCATCTCCTGTGCCTTTCTCTAACAACTGACACTTCTTGGCTTTTATAGGCCTGGGCATGCCCAGATAGACCCACTCCTACTGAGAATGCTCAGGGTCTTAGTCTCTGGCATTCACCTCTCCGCTTGGGCTGACTCTGCCATGCCCAATTCAACTGAGTCCACCTAGACCCTTAGCTCTCTTGCTTCTCATGCCTGCCAGAGCTTCTAACCCCATCTCCAGGCTGGCACCATCTCACTCTTGTATCAAAAAACAAGGCTGATCACACCTTGTTGGGTCTAGCTGGATTCCTCAGCTGCTCCCCTCCTGGGTCCATCTTTGATCCAGCACCGTCAGTCCTGGATGTTCAGGAGCTCTCCTCAGTAGGTCCTGCTCCTATGGCCACCTTCAATAGTCTGAGCTCCAGGCTTTTATAAGTCTTGCACATGCTTAGAGGCCACTTGCAACTGAGCATGCTCGGATGGGGACTTAGACTTCTGCAGCACCCTTGGTGTCCAGTGAAGGTGCCTGAGGATATAGTTTCTAAAGTGGTGATATCACAGGACCCAGAACCAAAGGACCCTGTTACAAGAACCTTTTCAAAAATTCTTGATCTGTTAATGCATTTGCAAATGGTGAATATTCCTAGCACATGCGGCACTGATTAGTTACACATCAATCCCATGGTTCTTTCTCTTCTGGCCAATTCTTGTAACGTAGCAAGACAGTGCAATGGGAAAATGTAACGTTGAAAATGTGTTTATTTGTACTTCTGGATTGGATGACACAATACCGACTAATGGATATGACTGAACATAGAGTGAAATGTGAGTTCTGCATTGGACTGTAATCTCCACAGCTAGTTAATCACAACAAACATATGGTATTACTTCTTTCTATAGCTGGATACCCACACAGCACGGATTATGGATTTCCAACAGATAATACCTGTCATCTTCATCTTTCTCTGAGCATTTATGTTTAAAATTGGAAGTCTTCATGTGTTCACAGAAAACAAATAAGCATCTTAAAAATCTCCTTTGTCTGATTCAACCATGCACCTTAGTAGTAAAATTGAAGTGAATATGTGAAGCAAACTTTGTGCTTGATTAATTTAACATATTCATATTATGGGTGTCAGGCAGTCGCCTGGAGGACCTAAAGTACCGGACCCCCAGGCCCCGAGAGTCCCGACAGGTGGGGGGAACCCCTCAGCGACTCCCTCACCCGATCTGCGGCCCAGCCATCAGGCAGCGGCAGCGCCGCCCAAACCCGGAAGCACAGTGAGGAGCCCGGCAAGAGAGAGATCAGTCACGCCTCCGCCTGGCCTCGGCGCCTCAGAGAACAGGCGTCCAGAGACACCGACGCCCGCAGTACAGGACATGCCCCCTGCAGCGGGGCTCCATCGGTCGGCACATCTGCGACTCCGCCCCCCACTCCAGGCTATTTAAGCATGCCACAGCAGGGCCTCCACGCTGGTGAACGGTGCTCTGCCTGTGAGACCGCCCCCCCCCCTTTTTGTCCTTACCCTATTGGAAAGACTGTGATCTAGAGCTTAGCGTTGTGGGAGTAAGAGAGAGTGTGTGAGTGACTGCTTGGTGACTGAGTGTGTGAGTGTGGACAGGACCCGACTGGAGCAGGTGAGTGCCTCCTTATTATTCCACTGCGGGTGCTCCTGGGCCTGGGGAGTGGAAGCCCTATCCCTACCTGCCCCTCTCCCCCCAGGGTTCACACTCCCTGTCCCTCACCAACCTTCCTCCCCCATTGTACACCCCCGGGACCCCGAGTGACTGCGGCCTGCGGAACGGACCAAGGCTTGCGCTATACCCAGATACCCGATGATGATCTAGGCCTGGTATCTTTTCAATCCACGTGGCCCTATAAGATCCTGAGGGTAGTTTTTCCAGGCACTGCCTTGTGTTCCGGACCCTGCAAACGGGTGGCTCTGTGTGTCTAGCCCCCCTACCTTCCTCCTTCCCCCTTGTGAGGTATTCCCCCAACCTCACAGTTTCACCAGCCTTAAAAACCAAAAACCATTCCTAGGAGTGATGGAAAAATTAATGGCAGAGGTGCAGGAGCTTACGCGGGCCGTTCAGGCCATTGCTATGTAGGTAAAAGACCTTAAAGAACAACAGCAAACCCCGATGGCTGGGCCCATGGCCCCGGAAGGAGAGCCACCATTGCCCCCGAGTCCAGGGGCTAGGGGGCCTGAACCCCATGGAGGAGGGGGGAGAGAGCCCCGAGAACCCAGAGGCCCCACGATTTCCAAGTTTACTGGCGACTGCCGTTCCTACGCGGGGTTCATTGCATTATGTAACCTAACGTTTACCATTCAACCCCTTACTTACAACACCGATGAACGAAAGGTGGCCTTCGTTATTGGACTCCTCGAAGGCATGGCTTTGGAATGGGCTACCCCCTTGCTTATGAAGGTGAGCCCCCTGTTGAAGGACTATGCTGGGTTTACGCAAGAACTAGCCTTCCTCTTTGATGACCCTCATCGTCTACAGGAGGCAGAGATGGCAATCATGGGGCTCAGACAAGGTAAGGGGTCGGTGGTGGATTATGTGACCAAATTCCAGCACTTGGCCATTGAACTTAATTGGTCCGATCATGTCCTGTGTGTCCTCTTCCATAAGGGGTTGAGCGAGGAACTGAAAGACCAATTGGCCTTGATCACCCTTCCTGACACCTGGGGGCCCCTGGTTAATTTGACCGTACAAATCGACCAGCGGCTAGCCGAACGCCGGAGAGAATGCCGGCAAGATACCTCGCGAAGTTGGACCCCCCGCATCGCCCCTGCCTTTGGCCCTAAAATGGAGGTCCCCAAGGGGGACGGCGTGGAGCCTATGCAAATAGGGGCCGCTCGAGGGCTGTTAACCCCTGCGGAACGGGAGAGCCACAGGGTGCTTCGACAATGTTATTATTGCGGGGAACCCACGCACTTTTCTCAAAATTGCCCCGCCTTAACGGGACGACAGTCGGGGCCGGGAAAACCCCAGCCTCGAGAACCGTAGGGGGGGTTCTCGAGGACTGATTACCACCCCAGCCAACAGACCCCATGGTTCAGAACACCATAAGACCTCAGGGGCCCCACCTATTGATCCCCGTATTATTGCAGGTGCGCCACAACCATAGCTGGGTGGCGTGGGCCATGATTGACTCAGGGGCCTCCGGGAATTTCCTGGATGTGGCACAAGGGACAAGGTGGGGGGTCCCTAAACACCCCCGGGTGCCCCCCAAACCGATACACTCCATAGATGGGTCCCCCCTCACCTCGGGGCCTATTGCTTTCCAGACCCCCCTCCTGACCATGATGTATGGGGGGCATCAGGAGCAGTTGCGATTTGACTTTGTGGCTACACCAATGTTCCCTGTGATCCTGGGGTTGCCCTGGCTACAGCGCCACAACCCTCGAATTGATTGGCAGCACCACACGATCCAGTTCGAGGAATTGTTGTGTCATACCTCCTGCCTTGTGCCACCCCCCGTGGGGGCAGTGACTTCAATCAATATGGCCTGTTCTGGCCTGACCGAGAGAATTCCAACGCCGTATGCTGACCTACAAGAAGTCTTCAACAAGAAAGAGGCCGAGGTGCTACCACCACATCGGAGCTATGACTTCCCGATCGACCTAGCCCCTAGGGCGGAACCTCCCTATGACCGACTGTACTCCCTTTTTTAGCCCGAACTCTGAACCTTAAAGCAGCCCTCATCCCCTCCAGGTGAGCAGGGCCCCACCCCACAGCCACAGCCACAGGCCAAAGGTGCACGCCCGCCCCCAGAAACCCCCAGCAGGCATTGCAGCGCCCAGAAACCCCCAGCAGGCATTGCAGCCCTCATCCCCTCCAGGTGAGCAGGGCCCCACCCCACAGCCACAGCCACAGGCCAAAGGTGCACGCCCGCCCCCAGAAACCCCCAGCAGGCATTGCAG
>QEPC01002298.1:255429-287176 GCA_003113815.1 Sphenodon punctatus | reverse complement strand
GGGAGGGGGAGGGATATTTCATTGGTTTCAATGGGGACACAGCGCCCCATTGAAACCAATGGATTAAATCCGGTACCGGTATACCGGATTTAATCCGGGAATCCGGTTTTCCCAGAACCGGTAACCGGTAAAATCCGGTAGCCGGTAATGGGTCCGGGGTCCCACCCCTACTACTCACCAATGAGTGTCCCCAGAGACCTGGTGTTCTCTATGGCGGGGGACATTTGCTCCCCGCACTGCCTGAGACTGGGGGCCAAGTTGGTGGTGCAGTTGTTGTTCATCAAGGGGAACCTTCCACTTCTGGGATTCCCCAAGCTGCCCCGGGCCAAGGATTGATTGTGCAGTGGCACACGCCATCCCATGCCAGGGGCAGTCTTCGGACAGGGCTCCTCCTCTTCAATCTGGGCTACTGCTGCTGAGGTGCTGTCCCTCCCTCCCAATGCCCTGCGTCCCCCTGCCCCCTCCCCCACTCTCTCTCTCTCTCTCTCTCTCTCTCTCTCTCTTTCTCTCTCTCTCATACTACATGGCCTCGGCCAGCTTATCTGACTGACTGGTGACCGCATGATGCAGAGTGGCAATGGGAAACAAACTGTAAGCCTGCCAACTGGCCTCTGCCTAGATGATCTGGGCCCGCAAATCTGACTGGCCCTCTCTCTTATGCTCTGCACAGTCTTGCCAGCCTATATGAGTGTCCTGCCAAGGTCCCAGCCTGCCTTCCCTACTGCCTCTCATGCCACGCTGCCTATCTGCCCGTCCAGGTTACCTTGTTCAAATCCTTCCTGCCTTAGCCCTCCAGCCTGCCTCTCATGCTCGCTGCCTGTCTGCCTGCCCAGGTTGCTGCTAAGTTCAAAGCCTGCATCAGTCCACCTTCCTGCCTCTCATGCCATGCTACCTGTTTGCCCACCCAGGTTGCTGGAGAGTGAGTGAGTGAGATAGATAGATAGATAGATAGATAGATAGATAGATAGATAGAGAGAGAGAGAGAGAGAGAGAGAGAGAGAGAGAGAGAGGGACAGACAGACATGATCCCACCCATGCTGTCACCTGCACTATATGGCCAGAGAGAGAGAGATGGAGGGAGGGAGAGAGAGAGAGAGAGGCTCCCCGCTAGAACGAGAGAGATGGGAGTGGGGGGGAGAGGTGTATCCAGCTCAAGCTGCCACCTGCCAGAACCAGGAAGAGCTCTCATCTGTGCTCATGTCCAATGCCCAAATCCAGAAGCAAACCTACCAGAATGAATTGGAATATAGCACAACGTATTATATGTGCCTGCCTTTGTTGTGTGCGTTCCTATACCTGCTACCACCTATCTCATGATTGAATTAAGTGTGCCCAATGAAGCACTAATTCTAGGGACATCATTCAACTCCCATAGGCTGTCATTCCACTGTACCTGAAGCAGTCAGTCATGCCAGTCCCATGAACCATCATCGAGATTCTGGGGCCATCATTCCAGTCACGGGAGGCTGTCATTCCATTCCACTGCATCAAGAAGCAGTAACTCTAGTCCTAAGGTCTATAATCTGGGTGCTGCTGCTGCTCATACCTGACTGGCCACTGGCCAGTGGACACCGGTGCCCGCCCGCAAGCCTTCCCTCCCCCACCAGCCTACTCCTCCAAACCCATCCATGGATGCCCACTGAAGCTGTTTAAAGAACCCCACTTCCTAGCACCCACCGCCTGCTGCCTGGCTGCCAAAGAGCCTCTCTCTCTTTCCCCCTGGCACACCCACACAGATACGAGCCCTGCCTCTCCTGGGGGGCTGTCTGCAAGTTGATACCCTGCTGCTGTCACATCTTTGGGTTAATACCTACAGTACATGTGGTGCTGCTGGTAGGGATCAACAGTCTTTATGAGATTCTGCCACCTGCCATAACTTCAGCACAGAGGGATAAAAGATTGTAACAACAAATATACTGTTTATTAATACTTTTTAAACAACAACAACATTATAAAACAAAAACCAAATATTAATACATATAAAAAGAAAGGAAACTTAAGGGTCTACTCTTTGGACCTGTCCCCCAGAACTTGGGGGAAAGGCAAAAGGGGTGCACGGGACCTAGGGGCGGGCACCACGTGCTCCAGCATTTGGCACCCGTTCTGGAGGGCAAAGTCCATGGCCCCTGCCATGGCCGCCTGCCACCTGGAGACCGACTGGCGGTAGAGTTCCAGTTCAGTGATCTTGCTGCAGACATTCTGGGAATACACCTGCACCTTCTGTTCCCACACCTCAACCTCCTGGAACCATTCCACCAGCCAGTTCTCCATTGTCAGGGGTTGCAGCCATAGCCCGTCCATGAAGTCCCAGGTTGGCTTCTCCACTTGGGCCGGAAAATCCCTTGCAGCTTCCAACTCCTGGGGGGACTCCTCAGCGGTGCTGGAGGAAGGGGAAGGGCTTTCCTGGTGGCGGCACTTTTGCCGTGACTTCCCCCCCTTCTACCAGCGCTGCTCCTCCACACCAGAGTCCCTCCACGTAACCGTCATCTTGTGCATGTTCTCTACGTGGGCTATGAGCCCCGATGTTGTCCCCTGTGAGCCATGCTTTATTTTTTTGCCTCAAATCTAAAGAACATAAAAAGATAGGAACATTAGAAGCGCCATACTGTGTCAGACCAATGGCTGTCAAGCCCGGCCTGAATTCTGTCTCCACAAGTGGGAGGATGGCCAATCTCTCTCTGCAGGGGACTTCCAAACAGGTCATAGGGAAATCCATTCCCTGTTGTTCCAGCCCCTGTGCCTTACCGTGCAGTTGGTGTATCCGGCGCCTTTCAGCTTGTGATACCACTGCTAGACAGCTGACCTTGTGTGCCCGCTTTCTGGCAGCGGCGACCTCCACCTTGATGTGGTTCTGGGGGCCTGGGCACCAGTGGTGGGGATGGTATCATCATCCTCTCTGAAACAGGAACACATAAACAATTAACAACACCTAAATAATATGCATTTATGATGATGCCTCTAGTTCTCCCTCCATGGGGTGCTAGGGGATGCTAGGGAAGGAAAATGGAAAGACCTTTGCTGGAACGTGCAAATCCTGCCCTTCTTGGGGTGCTAGGGATGGCAACGGGAGACCCTGACTGGCACGTGCAAATCCTGCCCTTCTTGGGGTGCTAGGGATGGCAACGGGAGACCCTGACTGGCACGTGCAAATCCTGCCCTTCTTGGGGTGCTAGGGATGGCAATGGAAAGACCCCTTCTGGCACGTGAAAATCCTGCCCTTCTTGGGGTGCTAGGGATGGCAACAGGAGACCCTTGCTGGGGATGACTGGCATGTGTTTGGATGGGTGCTTCCTTTGGCTTGTGCCTGACTGCTGGAAGAGCCCCCCACACCCGCTCTCTCTGTGGCAGACATTCGCTGCCATCCGCTGATGCCCACTGTTTGTGCCTGACTGCCCACCACCCACCTGCACATCAGTGAGCTCACTCTAAAGGATAGTATTCTTCTTGTCCTCAAAGTAAAAATAAAGTTTACAAACCTGGCAGCACCTGTGCCCTCTTGCTTCTCTGCTGAGGAGCCGACATCCACCACCACCACAAAAGGTCCAGCAACCTCTTTTTCCTTCACCTTGACCTTTTTCCAGTTCCTACTAATAAGGCGCCTCTTCATTTTTTCCCCTCAGTCCCACAAAAAGTTAAAAACAGTCAAACAAAACACACCCACAACTCTCACCAACCAGCCAAAACAACACAGCCAAACCAACACACAGTCCAACACAGCCAAAACACACCAAACAAAAGCAAACAGCCAGCCAGCCACACCACACATGCTCTCTTGCCACACAATCTCCGCATGCACTCGAATTTCCGGTTTCCAAGGCGATCACGGGATCACACGATACCGCGACTGATACTGATACCAATACCGATTTCCAAATGACTGAACCAAACTGAACTCTATCGAACTGATCGACTGAATCCGAACTCAGTTCCCGGACTGAACAACTGAACCCAAACACGGTTCTCGAACCAAATGACCGAATGACCAAACAACCGAACCACGTTCTGTTCGCACATACCTTTGGTGCCCCCCACACATCGGCCAGCCGGGCTGCTGTTGGCATCCTGACATGCCCCGTGGTGGCTGAGGCACCAGCCACATGAGCAGATGCCCAGGCTGCCCACCTTGGCCTGTCCACTATCCTGCCCCCGAACACAACATAGCATCATGGAGCTAGAGCTAGTGCCCTCTGCTCAGAGCCCTGCAATGGACCTCACCATGTGACGGGGCACACGGGGACCAGACACATGAGTTGTGCTACTGCACCTTGAGCAACCCTACCCCACTTTGTATAAGGCTGCTATGCACTGCGTTCCTGGACTTTTCCCAGAGATACAGCATGTGGCAGCCAGCTGCCCACCTTGCCCTGCAGCTTAGGGAGTATCTGGAAGCCACCAGGCACACAGTGCACTGTTTTGTATTATAAGGCTGCGCAGACTGGAGAAAGTCTGTTCAAGGCATGGTAAGTGCATTGTATGGCTACACCTAACATCTAGTTATTTTGTCCCCTTTACTGTGCTTTGATAGGCTTCAACTGATGTTTCCAATATAATGGAGTTATTAAAAAGCTTTCCTTTTGCAATTTAAATCATTCACTCATTCAACATCTCTGGAATTTAAAAAAACCTCTGAAGCTAACACATCACATATCTTTTCTTAAAAACGTGACAGTTGAGAGTGTTAGAAGCAATTTAGAACTCATTGTTTCTCCCAGAAAACATTTAAACAAATGTAAAGGTAATGTCTCAGCTGTGCATACTTCACAGCACATTGTCCACTGTGACACCCAGGTGTGAAATATTACATTTAAATTTATGAATGTCTTATATTTTAATTGAATTTTAAAATTAGACAGGCATAATGAAGCAACAGGACAGCTCAAGACATCTTGATGATGGGTGGCAGATGAAAAATAAACTCTGCTCTAAATTACACCAGCATGAAGGCTTTAGTGGACAAGTGAACCAGGTAAGGAAATGCAGCCTGGAGAAACTGACATAGATAGGTGACTATTGTGATGATTTTATCTGGTCACTGTGTAATATGTCAACTCTTATCTTTTCAGAATGTGTGTGTGTGGGGGAGTGTGACTTAATTCCACATCTTTCATAGATTCTGAAGCAATGCTTCTTAAATTATGAGTCCCAAACCCAAGTGAGGTCAACATATCTGCAAATGTGGTCACGGCAAGGTTCCCGAAGTAACCATCTCCATGCCAGTAGGATAAAGAAGGAATTCTCCTGTGCTGCTATTGCTGTGATTTCAAAACTGGATGTGTCAAGCAGCCCAAAAACATACTTTTAGGGTACTTTCAGCAACTAGCATTTGTTTTCCAGTTGTGAAAAGGGGTGGAGCCATCGCTGCTACCTTCTACCTGTCTGAAACCATGAAGGAGACGGGAAGAGAATGGAGTTGCTGAGCAGCTGAGAGAAGAGCTTGGTGAATTTAAACCTGGGCAAAGCAGGAACAGAGGGAGATTAGTGGAGCTTGAAGGTGGCACCCACAGCAGAGAGAGGAAAGGGAGGAGCAGAACATGCTAAAGAGAGGAGGGGAAGGGGTGCTTAACTGGACAGAACTGAGTAAGGCAGAGATAAGAGGGGTCAATGAGGGAAAGAGAGAAAAAGGATGTCTAAGAGATGGGGGAGGGAGATAAAAAGGGAGAGTCAGAAGGAAGTGTTCAGAGAGATCAGACAGGAGAAAGAGAGAAGGAATGATAGAAAGGATTGTATGCAAATATATTTCACTTTTTGTGGTCTATTTAAGTTGTTTGGTGATTATAACTGTTTAGGATAATGGACATATTTAGCCCTCAAATGAGGTCAATATGACCAAAAGGTTTGGGAACCACTGTCCAAAGGCTCATTCACACAACAACCTTCCCTCGTGCAAGCTTACTACTTCTTCCCTAAACTGTTTGGGTTTTCCAGTAGCAATGTATTCACACTGTTGACAATTTCCCCTGCATTTCAGTAGGTAGCTTCCCCACTGCAGTAAGCAAAGAAAGTGTTAAGGGTTTCAGACACCACCAAGAATGTGGATTTGTGCCAAGCCCACTACTCATTCTAAAAGTGTTCTATGCGTGAGCATGTGAGAGTTATATTAACTGTGCTGGCCATTTATTTCTGAAATAGAGAGCAGAATGGCTCCTAACCTTCCCTTAGCCTCAAACCATTCCCCTTTGCTTGCTACCCAGTTGCTCATGCATGCGATGGCTGAGGGAGGGCTGCTGGCAGCTAAGCACTAATGTGGCACCAATCAGTACAGCAGGATTTCCCCATTGCCCCTTTGCAGTGTGATTATCTGACATCTGCTCCCCTCAGTTCTATAGCATGGAGCTGAAGAACTGAAGAAAAGCTCTTTCTCCAATTGATGCTACAAGAATAATTTTACATAGACAGAATTTAATTACTCTCACTGGAGTTTGGCCAGGGCTCAGGAGTTAACACATATCTTCAGGAGAACAGACCACAAGTAATCAAGATTTTATATTTGGCATCTCTGATATGAATGCAGCTTCTCCTAGCATTATGCAGGTTTGGACCAGGACAGCAGGTTTCCACCTGCTGAATATCCTATGTCATTTCCCAGAATCCCTCACAATTCCTTTGAAATATCAGGTAAATAATTTTTTAGCATATTCATTAGAAAAAATTATGAATTCCATTGCAGTCTAGCAAGTGTGTGGTTGCCATGTTGGTCCCAAATGTAGAAGACGGAGACAAAGTAGTTCAGATGAGATTTTTATTAGACTGAATTCTTTTGGTGAGGTTATGAAAGCTGTAGGGCTCCACAGGGTCCTTCCTCACTCATGCAAGTAAAGTAAGAAAGATTTCATACTGTCATCAACAGATGTTGGACCAATACAAAATACCATCTGAACTACTTTGTCTCCATCTGTGAATTTCATAGCAGTTTCCACATAACTATATTTTACAAGCGTGTTTTACTCTATTGTTTTTTCTAGTTGGCAATATGATTGGACCAAACTGGATTTTCAGAGTATTCCTGAATAATTAGGGAGGAATATTTGGCCTTTTTCTTCTTCTTTTTTCCCTCTTTTTTCAGGTCTCTCATCTAGATCTGTCATCCTGTACCTCCACTCCTACCTCTAAGACATGTGTATGTCTCTACAATGTTGTCACAAGCTGAACCAGCAACCTGAAACTGAAGAGAAACCAGCAGTGGATCCTCTAAAAGCACAGAGAGAACAAAATCATGTTTAGGTGATTTTTGAAGATGAGGTAGGAGGAACAAAGATGAACATCTTTAATGTTCATCTTTGGCCAGTCTCTCAGCACACCACCTCCAGAAGGGGAATGGACCAGTTAGGTTGATCCGCACCTGGCGGCTGATAGAACCTCAACAGTTCCAGGAGGCCCTGGGGGATGTAACCTTAGACCTTGACGGCCACTCTGTTGATGAACTCGTCTGATCTTGAAACATCTTGCTCGGGAGGGCCATTGACAGGGTGACTCTGAGATGTCTCCTACCTCTGTCTCATTATCGCAGGGTCCCTTGGTTTACTGAGGGGTTGCAGTGTATGAAGCAGGCAGGTAGGTGACTAGAGCGACACTGGCGTCAGACTCACGCTGAATCCGACCAACTTCTCCATAGGGCCCATTTGTGGTTCTATGTTGAGGCTGTGAGAATGGCAAAGAAGGAATTCTTTGCCGCCTTCATAGTGTCTGCAAAGTCACATCCAGCGAAGCTGTTCCGGGTGATGCAGGGGCTGCTCAGTCTGGTCTCCCTCCGCCTGGACAGGGACTTGTCTCAGGCCTGCTGTGAGGAGTTTGCCACATACTTTGCAGACAAGATCGCTCATATCCAGAACAATTTTGATGCTGGATTAGGGGCAGTAGAGGTGGAGCGCAAGGTGATGGAGGCCCCGTCTGGTCTATTCTCTTGGGATGAGTTTCAGGAAGTGATGCCAGCCAATGCTGTGGATGTCCTGGGGTCTGTTAGAGCCACAAGTTGTGAATTAGATCCATGCCCATCCTGGTTGGTGAAAGCCTCCATGGAGACATTAGGGGTGGTGTTGGTGAGGGTAATCAATGCGTCCCTTTGGCAGGGGAGATTGCCCCCTGGTCTCAAGGAGGTTGTGGTGCGCCCCCTGATGAAGAATCCATATTTGGATGTGGACGCACTTGCCAGCTATCAACTGGTCTCTAGCCTTCCCTTTTTACGGAAGGTTATTGAATGGGCAGTGGCACTGCAGCTCCAGGTGCCTCTTGATAGCATTGATTTCCTTGACCCATTTCAATCGGGGTTCTGCCCCAGCTATGGCAGAGAGATGGCCTTGGTGGATGATCTCTGCTGGGAGATGGATGCAGGACGTTCAACACTTCTGATCCTGCTAGATCTCTCAGCCGCTTTTGACACAGTGGACCATGGGCTGCTGTTGAGATGGTTGCGAGTCCTGGGGAGTCTGGAAGGGAATGTCCTTGGATTGTTCTACTCATTCCTCTCAGGAAGAAGCCAGCATGTTGTCCTGGGGGCTGAATCTTCAAGCCCCCGGGCCCTGGATAGTAGCATTTCACAAGGTTCCATTCTGTCTCCATTATTGTTTAATGTATATATGCAGCCCTTGGGGGAGAATGTGAGAGGGTTTGGTATGTGTTGTCATCAATATGCTGATGATACCCAGCTTTACCTCTCCTTTTCAACTGACCCAGGTCCTGCTGTCTCAGTGCTGTCCCAGTGTCAGGAGAGTGGAACTGTGGCAGATTGGTTGAGGCAGAGAAAACTGAAGTTCAAGCCTGATAAGATGGAGATGATGGCAGTGGGTAGGGCAAAGGAGGTGTTGGCTCCCCTCGTAGAGGGGGTCTGCCATCCCATAGCCCAGCAGGTTCGGAGTCTGGGAGTACTGTTGGACTTGGATCTCCACCTGGATTGGCAGGTGGAGACGGTGGCTAAGGCTGCCTTCCACCAGCTGCATTTGGTGCGGAGGCTGTGTCCATATATTTCCAGACCTGACCTGGCCACCCTCATCCATGCCTTAATCACCTCGAGACTGGACTACTGCAACGCACTGCACGTGGGGCTTCCCCTGATGCTGGTTTGGAGGCTGCAGCTGGTGTAGAACGCAGTGGCTTGTCTCCATATGAGGACAAGCCAATGGGATCATATTACTCCCGTGCTCCGCATGCTGCACTGGCTGCCTATAGCATACTGAGCCAGATTCAAGGTGTTGGTCTTGGCCTATAAAGCCCTACACAGTCTTGGCCCTTCATACCTCAGGGACCGCCCCACCCTCCGCACCCCAGAGCAACCCCTTTGGTCCACTGGGGAGGCCTTCTTAGAGGTCCCCTGTGTAAATAGGGGGCCACAATAGAGAGGGCATTCTCGGTGGCCGTGCTGCGATTATGGTGCTCCCTCCCAGAGAAAGCTCGTCTGGCCTCAAGTATGCTTGTCTTCCACCGGGCCTTCAAAACCTGTCTGTTCTCCCAGGCCATCGGAGGAGGGGAGGGTGGGTTGGGATAACAATCTTTGGGGGAGGGGTTTAGGAGGATTTAAGATGTTTCAATTTTTTGTGTTTAATTGTTGTTTTAAATTATTGTGATTTTTTTCTGTTGTAAGCTGCCCTGAGATGCCATGGGCATGAGGGGGCGGCTAAGAAATGTAAATAAATAAATAAATAAAACATCTGGATGGAATAAGTCCCATGCTGAAGGCTCACCACAGCAAAAGCCTGATAGTCCACCAACTTAAGGCAGATAGCAGGATCCCAAAACAGCAGGTAGCATCTGAGCACAGATGGCCAGTAGGGTGAGGTTCCAGGAGTTGGTCTCGAATATTGCATCAGCTTGGACTTATGTCATTCAGGGCCTTAAACCAGCAGAGCAATCTTAAAATCAAGTTACCACTCTACAGTCAACCAATGCAAAGAACACAGGTTGGGCATAATATGATCTTGGCCACCCCAAAGCAGTAAGCAGCCCACACTGCCCTTTCCGAAAAAGTTACATGTGACAGAGAAACACTGCTTGAAGCCCATAGTGGGGGAATTACAGAAATAATGCCTTGTGGCCACTGTGGCTAGGTCAACCTGGGATAAGTACAGGTTTAGCTTGCACAAGTTGCACAGCTGGAAAAAGCACTTTGGAACTATGCCCAGTTCCTGACTTTTCATGGACAGAGTGTGGTCAAAGTGATACCCAGGTTCTTTACTTGGCCCACTACCTCCACCCAAACTCCCACAGTGTACATGGCCCCAAGGAAGGCAAGGGGCTATGGCAGCCATCCTCATATTGGCTGTCCCTCCCCACCAGCATCACCTCAGTTTTCTGCAAACTGAACATGTATAATAACTCATTTATCTGTCTCAGATCTAAAGCATGCAACCTTGGTGCTTGCAAGGGTCATTGTCTTGTCAACACAGAAGTAAAGGGCAGTAATGTCCAACCCTGGGAAGCATATCTGAAGAAAGGGCCAAAACAGCAGAGTCAATTTAAGGGGACACACCCTGTGCCCTTTCAGAGTCACTGAACTCTATTCCTGGAGACATTCTGCATGATTTAATCAGAGTGCATCTGGGTATTGGCACTGGCACTGGGCATGAAGCTACTGAAATGCAGGGAAACTTCAAAGCTATGTAAACCTAAACTTAAAAAAAAACCACCAAAAACTTTTGAATATTTGAATGCCCTTGTCTTTTGAGGTACGCAGCATAAATGTAGTAAGAGAGATCATTATATTGATGATAATGAATGTGCTGATTTTTTTTGTCTTTATTGCATTTGTTTATATTGCAGGTTTAAAGCCCACCAAATCTTTTTTAGATGTAGCAAATCAGGAAGTTGATTAATAGCTGCTCTATTGTTTTGTGGTCTAAAAGAGTGGATGGACTGGAAGTTTATTCTAGTTTTAAAATTCTGATTTCAAAATTAATATACGGATAATAATGCATTATCCATTAACGCATAATGGATAATAATGAATGCATAATGGATAATAATTAATATACAGATAATAATGCATTATCTGTGTGATAAAATTCTCAAGTGAGGATGAATCCTGGAACACTTTCTTCTGCCAGTGATGCCAGTAGGTTTATTCACTTCAATAAGGAAAATTCTTCAGCAAAAAGCTCTCAATTCTGCTGTATTCATTTAGATTGTTCCAAGTTTACCATCTCTCAGCCAGTCATGATTCTGCATTCTCCTTGGCTCTTATTTAGAACACATTTACTGAAGCGTACACATCCATTCAATTTTAATTAGCATACAAATCACACCCATGGGGTATACACTATAAAATTGTTTGCAGACTTCTCACTGTTTTATCTTTTCTTTCTTTTTGTGTCGTACAGGCCACTGGTTAACAGGCTTGTAGTGCAATGGTAAATATCACTGAACTATTAACAATTGACTATACGTTTGATACAATTCAACCAAAGTGATGGTTGAATTGTACGATGGTTCTGTGCTTTGCAAGTACCATTTAAATACTTGATTTCAGGGATCATATGACTGGTGAACAAAACTTTTGATCGTCCAAAGTGAGCATGCACTCGATTTAACAATGACCGCTTCAAATCCTCATTTAGCCAAGTAACACAACATGGTCCAATGTGCAGAATGCAGGACTGTAAGAAGCCGTAAGCAGTGCTCCTTACTCTGCCACTGACACATTTGGAGCACTCTGGTTGTTCTGTGACAACTGTATTTTCAAGCAACCTCAGAAACTGTGACATGAGAGGGGGAGTACAACCACAAGTGGATTGTTAGAAGGAGGCTGATTATTGCCCCCCTCCTCCAACCTTGGAGTTTTTCACTGAATTCTGCCAGTTGGGGCATGCATTGTTAAATGTACAAGGTGGAAAGGATTTTTCTCCTGAAAAGGTTTCTGAGTATTGTTTTATTGTGATTATTGCCCACTGATGAAGGGATATAACCCTGAAACGTGTTTGGGTTTCTTTATTGTTATTGAGCCATCCAAATTGTTGTTTTTATTATTGTGAATATAAATATTGGCATTAGTTTTGTATGGGGGAAGGATTAGATTGTATTTTAGCCATCTAGATCTAGATCTAGATATAGATATGCATGACATATGAAATAATTGATGATCTGTTCCTCTGTCTTTTCTTTGTGACAGTGGGTTATTTATCTTCCAGAAAGGTCCGATACTAATGTATGGCCTCTTCCTGGCTGGTAACTTTGAAAGTTAAAAAAACCCCACCCAACTGAGCATGCTCAGAAAGGCCCTGAATGGTCCTTTTGGAGCATGCACAGTCCTTTTTAAAGATGGCGCTGGTGTTTTGATGCTGCCAGCACCAGCTTTGAAAAAGGTCGAGCATGCCCAGAAAAGGCCACTCGGGGCAGGGGTGTGTGTGCGCATGCGCCAAAGCGTGTAGTGGGGTTTGCTGAAGCTCTGCTCCCCTAGTCTCAAAAACAGCCGATTAAAGGAGCAAAAAGGAAAAAAAAAAGTCTAAAAAGAAGCTGATTAACAAAGGTATGACTAGCAGGAACAAAAATAAACAGAAGCTCTCACAAAATAACATGCTGGAGAGATTCTGTCAAAGGAAATCTGCGGCGGGGCCTGCTGGCAGAGAAAGCAGTGGGGGGATAATGGCGACGAAAGAGCAGGAAGACAAAGGCTCTGAAGAGCGGCAGTTTTCTCCCGATTCTGAAGAGGAAGAAGTGGAGGGGAGTTCAGTAATTAGGTTGCTGGCTTAGATGAAAAAAGAGTTGAAAAAGGAAATGAGAGATATCAAATGCTCCATAGATACAGGAAATAAAAAGATGGAGGGAATAACGAAAAGAACTGAGGCCTCAGAAGAAAGGATCTCGGCAATTGAAGATCGAGCCTTGACCGCCCATGAACAGCTATACAAAATGAAGAAGGAGATCCTCGCACTCCAATTGAAAACAGAGGACCTAGAAAACTGGTCCTGCAGGGCTAACCTGAGGTTTAATGGAGTCGTAGAGGCAGAGGTGGAAAGGGTCCATGAACAAATTAGAGCCCTTCTAAAAGAAAACTTTCCAGACGAGCTGCATTTGCACAGCGTGGAGATGGCCCATGCTCACAGAGTGGGCAGACCTAGAAGAAAAGATAATGACCCCCCCCACCCCAAATTAGTCAAATTTACAAGGTACCAGATGAAGGAGGAGATCCTAAAAAGAACAATGGGGCTGTTTCTGGATTAATTGGTTGTTGTTTTAAACTGTGGGGCTGTTCCTGAAATATTTGCTTACCACTTTAAAGTGGAGGGGCTGTTCCTGAAACAATTGCTTATTATTTTAAACTATCGGGCTGTTTCTGAAACAATTGTTTGTTATTTAAAGTTATGGGGTTGTTCCAGGATTAATTGTCTGCTAGTTTAGAGTATGGGGCTGTTCCAGGAATAACTAGTTAGTATTTTAAATTATGGGACCGTTCCTGGATTAATGGTTGGTTACTTTAAAATATGGGGCTGTTTCAGAATCAATTGTCTGTTATTTTAAACTATGGGGCTGTTCCAGGATTGTCTGTTATTTTAAACCATGGGACTGTTCCAGGAATAACTATTGGGTATTTTAAATTATGGGGCTGCTCCAAGATTAATGATTTGTTAATTTAAATTATGGGGCTGTTCCAGGATTAATTGTCTGTTAATTTAAATTATGAGGCTGTTCCAGGAATAACTACTTTGTATTTTAAATTATCGGGCTGTTCCTGGATTGCCTGTTATTTTGAACTGTGGGGCTACTCCACAAATAGCTACTTGGTATTTTGAACTGTGGGACTGTTGTTCCTTGAATAATTTTGTTGTGTCAACCTAAGGGACTGTTCTTTTGACAGGGCAGGCACTCGAATGGGTTGGATCCTAAAGTTCAAAGTGATCTCGGGTTGTGAAACTACTACAAGAAGTTTGGAGTTCTGAAACACTGTTCTTTAGTTCAATAGACAGCTAGTTATAAAAGATATCTGCTGAGAGTTAAAAAAAGGAAAAAAATTAAGGAAAGTGAAATAATTGAGGCTGGGGGGTGGAATGGAGGCATTTGGAGGCTAATGATGGAGAGGCTTCTGATAACCCCATAGGTCCACTCAAAAAGGGAGGGATGACAAGGTCAGGGGGGAGATCCATACCCTTGACCATGGGGGGGAGGGTAGTAGGGAGGGAAAAAAGGGGAGGGAAGGGAATTAGGGGACCAAAGATGGGACAAAAGCAGTTATGCAGTACAATTCAACAGACAGGCCATGGCAGGACATGTTCAGACAGGACATGGCAGCAGAGTCAGAAAAGGGAGACAGTGGTGCGAAGGTACAGACTGATGGAAGGCCAGTTGAGGGACACAGCTGGAGGATCCCTGAAGGGTAGGAGAAGCTCTTCAACAAGATAAGATTGAGGGTACAACCTAGAATGAACACAACAGGCAGATATTGTGGAGATTAAGACAATGTCATTAAATGTAAAAGGACTTAACACCCCACAAAAAAGGAAGCGGGTGAAAGACCTTCTGAATGATCAAGGAGTGGGAATCTTTTTTCTCCAGGAGACTCGTTTACTATCCAAAGACGTTTTCAGATTTGTCACCACAAGTGTGGGGCAGATATTCTCATCATGCTCTACAAAGAAAAAGGCAGGGGTCATAATTGGCTTAAGAAAAAATACCCCCATCAAGATAGACAAAGTCATTAAAGATAGAGAAGGTAGATTTGTGTGTGTTATAGGAAAGCTGGAGGAGGAGTACATTACATTGACCAAGGTATATGCCTCTAATGAAGCTAAAATACCCTTCTTTGATAAAACACTAAGTAAAATAGCAGACAACGCAAAAGGCTGGGTGATACTACAATACATGGGGATTTCAATACCACGCTAACGGATTTGGATTTTTCAAGAGAAGGGGTGGCCAGACATGAACAAAGGAAAATAGCGGACATGATAGATTCATATGGATGGGGTGACGCCTGGAGACACATAAATGGAATGCTGAGGGATTACACATACTATTCTAACACTCACAACAGCTACACAAGAATAGACCATGTAATAACAGGAAAAAGGGACCTATTTAGGGTCTGGAGAAGCTTCATTCTCCTGGTAGCTCTATCTGATCATAATGCTGTAGTAACTATTTTTACGACTTTGGAGAGCAATCAGAATAGGACATACAATTGGCAACTTAAGAGAAATATGCTAAAAAATGAACAAAATCAGAGGGACATACAATAATATATAGAAGAATTTTTCAAATTTAATAAAGGCTCAGTGAGGTCACAGGCAATTCTTTGAGAAGCAGCTAAAGCAGGTATAAGGGGGAAGCTAATAGCCCTACAAGTCAAGCTGACAAAAGATAAAAGACAATAGATAAAAGACAGGTATGCAACATTACAAAAATTAGAGACCCAGAACAAAAGTTCACCATTCCTGAGCCTTAAGCGAGAGATAATGGAAGCCAGGGAATTGATAAATATGATAGAAATGGAAAAAACACAAACCCAGCTACAAAAGATAAGGTTTCATTACTATCAGAATAACAATAGGGTGGGGAAAACACTGGCCAGGTTGGTTAAAGCTAAGCAAAGGAAATTGCAAATAACAGAAATCAACAATAAGAAGGGAGAGACCTGTATAGAGACAGCCACGATACAAGAAGCATTTCTCGAGTTTTATAAAAAAAAAATGTATAGTTCTAATAACCCCCAAGAACTAGAAATCTCAAAATTTCTAGACAGTATTGACTTGCCTAGTCTGACTGATGCGCAAAGAGCCTACATAAACACCCCATCACTGAAAAAGAAGTTTTAGAGGCCATAGAGAATTCTAACAGCAATAAAGCTGCTGGACCAGACGGTTTCCCGACTGAATTTTACAAGGTATATAGTAAAACATTAAAACCATATTTGACCCAGGTTTGCAATAATATTCTTAATGAGGGGGAAATGCCAAACAATTTTTATGAGCAACTATCACCCTGATCCCTAACCTGGTAGAGCCCCTGAACAGTGTGGGAACTATAGACCAATTTCGCTTCTTAATGCTGATTACAAATTATTTGCCAAAATTCTGGCCACAAGGCTGAGAGCAATAATTGGTGAAATTATACATAAAAATAAGACAGGATTCATACCAGGAAGGCAGGGGAAAGACAACATACAAAAAGCGGTGAATATTATCTACACACTTCAAAACAGGGGGGAACCGGCCATGTTAATATCTGCTGATGCAGAGAAGACCTTCTATTACATTGAGAAAAAATGTCTGTTTGCAACACTAGAAAAAATGAGATTTGGGCAAAAATTTTGGGCTGGCTCCAGGCAATTTACAAAAAACCACTTTCAAGATTACTGATAAATGGAAATCTGGCACAGTTCTTTCTTCTGGGGAGAGGCGTTAGACAGGGCTGCCCATTGTTCTGGTTCTAGAGGGCCTGGCCACGGCTATAAGGAGTAATGAAAAAATAGAAGGGGTTAAGATTGGAGTCCATACCCATAAACTTTCATTATATGTGGATGACTTGCTGCTTTATATTAAGAACCCCAGAGAATCACTCCCAGAATTATTGGAAATCATAGACCGTTTTGGTCAGGTATCAGGATACTCTATAATAAAGATAAGTCTTTTGCCCTAGTGTATAGGAAGGACAAGGCAGAGGTAGAACAACTAAAAAGAATATCCCCTTTCCCTACGAATGACATGGGCCTTAAGTATCTGGGGGTCACAATTACAAGGAACACAAAAGATTTGTACTCAGCTAACTATTTGCCTCTTTTTAAAAAGTTGAGGGAAGAAATTCTCCCCTGGAAAAAACTAATGACTTCCTGGATAAAGCTAAACCTTTATAAAATGGTAGTATTATCTAAAATAATGTATAGATTGATTACTCTCCCAATTAAGCTTCCCAACTTCTTTTTTGGAGAAAGCGACCAGTTACTAAAATATATTGTTTGGGGTGGGAAGAAACCCAGAATTAGGAAGTCACCTTTGATGAAAACACAAGATAGGGGAGGTGTAAACCTGCCTGACATAAAGCTATATCATGCTTCAGTGGCTATGGCTGCAATTTCGGAATGGTATCATGAAGTGGTATTGCCTGAGTGGGTCAATATCGAAAAAGAAATACTGGAAGTGCTCACATTAAAGAACATTATAGTAGACCAAGGGAATATACTAAATAAACTTAAAAGAGAACACCCTTTTGCAGGTACTCTTCTTAAGTTTTGGAAGGGAGTTCAAAAGAAGTTGAGGACACAGGAAGGAGTTTCTCCTTTTTCACCAATTGATTCAATTCTGTCAATGGAGAAGAATTTGGCCCCTGGTCTGAGGGGGGACCTAAGAGAGAAGGGGATAACAAGGATGCAGCAAATTTTCTTTTTAGGGAAATTTGCCTACCCCCAAAAGATGAAGGAGTTGACGGGGAAAAAGGTGGAAACACTGCAATATATGCAGCTTAGAGATATAAGCATCAAACAACCATATAAAGAAGATTTCGGAAGGAACCCACACAAGCTCGAAAAGATTTTTTTTTAGAAGAATAAGACCATTGGAAGAATGGGCAGGATCTATAAGGAATTAAAGAAACTAACCTATGATAACAGGGATATATATATTAGCCAATGGGAAAGGGACTTAGGTATCCAAATAGGAGAAGAGGGGGGAAAAAAGAATTTGGCGGCATATGCATGACTGCGCTGAGTCTCTAGAAGTAAAAGAGATTCAAATAAAGTTGACAATGCGCTTCTATATGACCCCTGTACAAATGAAGTATGCAAATCCAAAAGGGAAAGCTCTTTGTTGGAAAGGCTGCAGGGAAGTAGGCGATTACATCCACTGTTGGTGGAGTTGTTGGAGGGTCAAAGAGTTCTGGCTAAAAATCTGGAAGATAGCAAATAACATTGCAGGGGTAGTGATACCATGCAAACTGGAAGTTGTGCTGTTGGGGCTATACCCATAAGCTAAAAGTATGGAAGGCAGCCTGAGGGCTTGCCAGACGCTCTTTTTAGCAGCACAAAATATCATCTCCAGACACTGGAAATCAATGGATGAGTTGCCTTTTGAAGAGTGGTTAAATAGAATCTGACATCTTTACGCAATGGAAAAATTACATGCAGAACTCCATGGGAAAGGGAACCTTTTTAGAGAAACCTGGACCCCAATTGTAAAGGAGCTGGGAGGGAAGAAGTTCGGTAAAGAACTGACATTGAGTTTGCTGGACTCATAGTGTTAACTTGGCGGTTACAGATTCGAGTCCAAATTGTGATGATTCTCAACTATTAGTTTGTGAATATTGTCACCAGAGGAGTAACAAGGATAAATTTTGGACTCTGTGCCCTGCTCTGAATGTAACAATGTAATATTCATGCACTGTAACTGTTGAAGATACCGTATTGATGTAAAACTGTATAGAATTATGATGCTGCTGTGTGGCATTTATGATATCGGTAAAGTTGTATGATTGTTTTGACTGCTAATAAAGTTATGTTAAAAAAAAAAAAAAAGAAGGCCACTCAAGCCCTTTCTGAGCATGCTTAGTTGGGTTTTTCTTTTACTTTCAAAGATACCAGCTGGGAAGAGGCCACACATCGGCATAGGTGCCTCCAAAAGGTAAGTAACCCATCCCTGACCCCCCCACTAGGCCCCCCACTTCCCCTAAGCACCCAACCCACCCCTTTCCCCGCTAGGTCTCCACCCTCACTTCCCTGGCCCTTCTAACCTTTTCCCCTCCCTTGCCAGTGGAGACCAGGGAAGGGGGAGTAGGAACCTAGTGCTGGCTTCCGGCCTTCATTTACCTGCCCTCTGGCCCCCTTCCTTGCACTCAGTCAAGGATTTTCCACGTTCCGAAATTCTGAGGCCCTTCCTCAGAACTTCAGAACTTGGGAAATTGAGGCAGAATACACCAGTCCTCTGTGTTTCCCAAGGTAAACTGAGGAGTGAGTTTCAGCACTAGTTTTGAGGGAGGATGATCCATCCAGTAATTAGGGCCTTTGAAAGCTCTGATTCAATTCCCTGCTCAGCACAAATGCCTTCTGTAGCCATAGCCATAATCAAACCTTTTAGAGTGTGTTCACATAAAATCCCTTTATCTAAAGCCATTCATGTGACCACTTACATTTACCTAGGGATCAAGTTACCTCATGAAGTTTCCAAACTAATGAGAGTGACCATACAAACAATTAGAGCACATGATCCATCTATTAAAACTAATGGATTAGCTCCCATTGGCTGTAATTGTGGGGGGGGTGTAAAATTGTGGGGGACTGCAAACGAAGGGGCCTGGGGCTGAGTGGCCCACCAGGTACATGTAGTGGGGCCACTGAAGCATGCGCCGATGGTAGCCCAGTGAAGACATGTGGTGGGTGACGAGGTAGTACGCCTCAAAGGGATCCTGCACAGTGAGCCCCACCTGGACATCGGATCGGGACCACATTCCAGCCAGTGCCATCAGCTCTGCGTCGGTGGGCTCTGACAAGCCATAGTCAGCAGCTGGGGGCCACGGAAGGTGACCGAGCTCCAACAGGTGGTGATAGACCACCCCACGTGACTGCGGGTACCCACGGGCCCCATGAACGCAGCCAAAGAAGGACACAGCCAGGGCAGGGCCACCCTCCGCCAAACAGGCCATGTAGGTGTCCAAGATGCACACAGAGAGAGCAGACACAGTCTCTGCCATGGACCACCCCACATGCGAGCACCACATCTCTGGGATGCGCCCATCGGGAAAGGGATGCCGGCCCAGCAAATAGCGGTAATCGTGGGCGCTTGCTTCATAGCTGAAGTAGTGCAGGCCAGAACTCAGACTCTCATTGACACCAAAGAGGCTTTCCGGGGAGCTCAGGAGCAATTGCACAGCCGAGGAATCCCACAGGTCACACAGGGTCATGGTTTCATGGAAGGTCGTTATGGTGAGCACCAGGGGCGGTTGGGTGCGCGAGCCCTGGGGAACCGCTGCCAGCCATGGTCCAGAAAGTGGCTGATACTAACTGCAAGGAAAGAGGGGCCCCACAATCCCTGGAGGGACGGGAGGGGAATCAGGGGAGCTCCAAGGCCAAGCGATAAGTTTACAGGTTGCAACATGGCATGGCAAACGAGCGAGGCGTGGGGTGCGAACCCAGCTCAGCTGCTGGAACCGAGCACATAGACAGGACAGCCTACACACAGATCAGGGCGGTGAAGACAACAGGCAGCCAACATAGATAGGTTGGAGGTGATGACAGCAGGAATACAGCTGCGGCCTGCTCGCCCGGGCGCAGGCTGGTCCATGTGCAGGGACCGCAGGTGTGCTCAATGGGGCACCTCTTGCCTCCCCACCCCGGCCGCCCTGCAGGAGCCGGGCCATCCAGCTGAGGGGGCCGAGCAGAGGTGACCCGGGATCCCTGCCCGGTTGCCTGGGGGTGGGGTACACATGCACCAGCCTATGACGGTTGTGGCCACACTCCACCCGGGACACCATTCACCATGGATCTGGGAAGGTTGGGTGCCTGCGGGATGCACCTAGCCATCTGCGCAGAGTGGTACTGCTCACACACTGACCTCTTGCGCATCCCAACCGCGGAGGTGCACCCGGCTGCCCGCTGCACGTGTGCATGGCCAGGAGTGCAGCTAGAGCGCAGCAAGCCCACCATGGGCACAGACACTCCCTGGCCTGGCTCAGGGCCCAGTGGGTTCCGGGGCAGCCCAACAGGCCCTCATCCATGCCCGGGAGCGGGCAGCGGCACTCCACGAGGCAGCCGGCCAGCTCCAATGATGGAGGGAGACCATGGGGCATGCATCCCTGCTCGCTATGCCCATTGTCTGCTGGGTATGGGTCACAGAGTGGGCACAGGGGTGGTGGGCCAGGGTGCTGGCTCACTGGAATGAGGGCACCTGGAGAATGCACTTTCAGATGGACAGGCGCATCCTCCTGCGACTCGCAGAGCTGTTGACATCCTGGCTGGAGCGCCAGCACACCCCCATGCAGGCCCCCATTCCCATGGTCCAGCGGGTGGCCATCGGGGTCTGGGCCCTTGCAACACCTGACTCCTGCCGGTCCGTCTTGAAGAACTTCGGTGTTGGGGTGAGCACTGTCTCGGGGATCCTGCGAGACGTCTGCGAGGCGGTGAAGGGTGTGCTCCTGGACCGAGCAATCCAGCTGGTTGACCAGGAGGCTGTGATGGCCAGCTTTGCGGCTGGAGGATTCCCCAACTGCATGGGCGCCGTGGATGGCACCCACATTGAGATTCTCCACCCATCCAATGGGGAGGTCTCGGAATATGTCAACCGCAGCTGCAGGCGGTCGTGGACCACGGGGACAGTTCATAGACATTTACACTGGGCACTCTGGGTGCAACTATGATGCCCGGATCATAACCATCTTGCCATTCTATGCCCGGATGTACCGTGGGGACTTTGTGAACATGGGGATGACCTGGATGGAGTGGGTGTTGATGCCCCTCTACATCCTGGAGGACCTGGCCCATTCACTCACACGGTGGCTGATGAAGGCATACCCGGTCACCAGGAACCCTGTAGAGGCATTCTTCAGTACCCGCCTGTGTGCCTGCCGGACCATGGTGGAGAGGGCCTTTGGGGCCCTCAAGCAACACTGGAGGTGCCTCACAGCCCGGCTAGACTACATGGTGGAGGCCTCGGCCCTGGTGATCGGAGCATGCTGTGTGCTGCACAACATGTGCAAGACTGATGGGGCTGCTCTCGAATAACCCATCCCCTGGCACCCTTGCAGCCCCGGGCCTCTTTACGTGAATGCTGAAAACCTGAGGGAGTATCGATACGCAGAGCGCATCTGTGCTGCCTTGGCGAGGCAGATCAGCTTGGAAGCTGAGGTGTGAGACCACACACCACCATCACCACCACCCCAGAGCCCCCACCGGCACCCCGGCTGCACCCCTGGATACCCACCCGCCCCCATCCCCAGGCCTGTGATGCAGAATAACGGCTGCTACTGTGGTACCTGTGCATTTATTGTGAATACATCCTACAGTTTACCCCACCACCACCCACCTCCCAGTGCCGTGTCCACCCCCCTCAGCCCACTCTCCCCCTTCCTCCCTTCACCCCGCCCTTTGCCCCACAACCTGTCTATCCCTGGAGCCTTTTTCTCAGGTGCTCTGTGGCTGCCATAGAGCTCTGGGAGGTCCCCTCCCCCCGCTGTCCATTTCCCCAACAGTGTCCTGGGATGCCTCGGTGTCCTGAGGGACAGGCGTTGTTGGGTGGGAGGGTGGCCACAGAGCCGGAGGGCCCCCCTGGGTGGCTGCTCCCTCCGGAGGCCTTCAGGGACTGGTAGGCAGATGCACGGGACCTGCAGGCATGCCGGAGGCAGTGGGGTCACCGCAGGGCCCGCCAATGGGGCCAGGGCAGGCAGGTTGCTCAGCAGGGTGGCGGCCATCACGTATGTGCTCATGGTCCCCATGTGCAGCAACAAAGAGGTGCCTATGTGATGGGACTGGTCCATCTTGGCAGAGTGCTCCCTCACCATCCAGTTGATTGCCTGTTCCAGTCACCCAAACGCCTCCACCTACCTGCTGTGCTCCCGGAGCTCCCGCCACAGTTCGAGGTGCACCTCTGCCTGAAGCCTGCAGTTCCTGGCCTCTGCTTGCTGCATGGCCCTTTTGGTGGCCGCCTCCATGCGGTTTATTGCCGCTATCATCCACTCGCCCTGCTTGGTGGTGGTGTGGACTATGTACTCCGCCTACTCCTCCCCCCGGTGCCATACCTGTGAATGGTGTTCCCTCATTTGCTGTGCCGGGGGCATGGGGATGGCTTTCTGGGCCTCGGTGGGTTGCCCTGTTGGGGTGCACAGTTGGGGTTGGTTAAGCACCCCTGCCACCCACCCACCCATCCCATGCCACGGCTGGGGGGTCTTGTGCACCTCCCCTCAAGTGGCCAGCTGGTGCCCTCTCCTTGTGGTCCCCTGCGCCCAGGCCCCGCTCCCCCACACCACACAGTCCGGGTCCCCCACCCTGCCCCCCAGCCCTCTCTCCACCCCCTTGCTGTGTTGCCTCACCTGGGACCTCCAGCTGCTCCTGGGCATGCTTGCTGACATCCCCCTCACCCGTCTGTCCTGGTTGCCGGGGCGTGCCGTGACTTGTGAGGATATGGGATGGGGTAGGTGGCGGTAGGTGGAACGTGGCCCCCGACAGCCCCCTGGCCCCCTTTCTATGATCTGGGGTGACAGGGGTTGCTGGGGGAGGCCCTTTGGCCAGTGGGCCCCCCTCCCCACCTCGGTCCATCCCCTCCAGTCCATCTCCCCTCCCACCCACTTGCTTACCCTCAATGTGGTCTCAGAGCCCTCCAAGGCTGGCCCCTTGATGTTAATGGGGTCCCCCCACATCCACTCTCTGAGGGCGACCGGTGTGCCGGCCTCCGATCCACCCACTTCGGACATCGGATGGGGGCTTGAGGGGCTGGGGCATGAGGGGGCCTGCTGCTCCCCGCGGACTCCCGGGGCATTCCTCTTGGGGGGCGGGGTCCATGGAGCCGGTGCATTCTAGCGGGGCAGTGAGGGGAGGGGGTACATCAGCCCATTCCCTGCTCTGGACCATGGCGCTCCCCACAAGGTGCGGACAAACTATGGATCTTTTCATGTGGAGGATGTGGTCCAGGGCATCATATTAGGGGGCGGTCCGGGCTCTATGCCCGGACCTCCGGTTGTTGTCCTTGATGGTCTTGTACCCCCTCTTGAGCTCCTTCACCTTTGAGCAACACTAGGCCACTGTCCTGTGGTGCCCCGCCGCCTCCATGTCCCGCACGATCTCCTGGTACACATGCTCATTCCTCTGGTTCATCGCTAGCTCCAGCTGGTGCTACAGGGTCCGCAAGATCCTAATGAAGTCTTGGGTTTCCCTTTGCCCCCATTTCCCCCCTCGGTGGTACAGCCATCTCCTGCATGGGCCCTCCTGGTCCTCCTCCTTCTCCTCCTCCTGCTCCTCCGCATGCCCGTAGCCCATCTCCTCCAGGGGCTCAGGTTCCCGGGCCCGTTTCTGTGTCTGTGGGTCATGTGGGGGGTGGTGGTTAGTTGCTGGGTTGCCTCGTCCCTGTGGCCCTCCCACTTTCCCCCCTCCCCCCTTGGTGTCCCTGTGCTGCTGTCCCATACCCATTTGCGGGGTGCCTCATCCCCCGGGCCGGTTGTCGGTGCTGGGGCAGTCTGGCCTTTCCTGGCTGCTGCTGCTGCTCTCCTTCCACTGCCTCCATGTGCAGCACGACCACCTCCTCCACCTGTGCCTCCTCCTCCTCCCTTGCTCACTCGTCCTCAGCTCTCCTCTCCCTTCCTCCTCGCTCCATCCCACCACATTCCCCTTCTACTGTGTGCCCTTTAAATCACCCTCCCCGACCTGTGTTGTTGCTCGTTGCTGGCAGCGACGCTGAATGCTTTGTCCCCAGCTGGGAATCATCTTGATTGCTTCTGGCTGGTGGTTGCTGTTCAGTCATTACGTTTCGCTGTTTCCTGGTGGGAATTGCTTTCACCACCCTTTCAGATATGGTCCGGGCCGGACCTCCAGGGTGGTTAGCTTTGCCCCCTGCTATGTATTGTCTGTGGTGAACATCTGGCAAACATCCAACAGATGTGCAGGGTCCTTTGGCCCCGCCACAGGGTTGTGTGTGGTTCACTGTGGTTGGCTGTGATCTTGTAATGTCTGAAAACACCCTTGGTTAGCCATTCTGTTCCTCAGTTCCCCTCATTTAAAGTGGGAACAATAGCACCTTTCCACAATAAATTATACGGTTATTATGGTGATAATCCCATTAATTTGTGAGGTATTCAGTCCTTCATTTGGGGCCATATAAATGTCTTAGACTTACAAAATTAGCTCTGGATCAATATCCAAAATAGCTATGGACCAATATCCTGTTGGCTGCAAGTGCCTGAGGTTCAAAGAGAAATTACTTTGCCTTGTTACTGGTGGGGCTGACTGCTCTTCTTCCCTTCTCCAAATCCATCTGCTGTCTCTGCTCCTGCTTGTCTATGCTACGGCAAAGTTGATGAGATGGGTGGCTAAGAGCCACAACTGTACTCAGATCCCTAACAGCAAATATCAAGACATTGCACCGCCAAAGGGTAGCTTCAACAGTCTTGTTACATTCATTCTGAAGTGTCCAAGTGCCTCCCAATGTCTCCCACCATGGCCTATTTTGGAAATTATTACAAGTTTCATGGAGTTGGATAGAAGTTGGGAGGACCAGAGTGGCCTCCCCATCGAGAGGCCAGTGAGGTATCTTCTGGAGTTGTTAAGATGATAGATATCTATTGATACAATGGCATGACAGACAACACATCTGCAGAAGTATATTTGCATAATATGTAAAATGTAATTAGTTTGCATGATTTATTCTGCTCACAGAGTATGGGTTTTTTGCTTGTGGAATTTGAATTTATTTATTTATTTTCTGAATGCACAGGTGCTTTAGGTACAATTCTGTGGAGCATTCAAGTACACACTCAAGTTCGTTCCCTTGTGGAAAAGTATAGGAGCACACTTAATGCTATTTAGCCATATGCCTAAAGTTAAGCATGTGCACAAGTGCTTTGCTTAATGATTCTACAGGCAGAGCTGAAACAAATATCATTTGATATCCAGTATCTGGTATATCCAGTCAGATACCAAATGGCTTCCATTTGGTGGTTAATCTGGTTAAAGATAAACCATTTGAAAAGATACTGCACATTACCATTTACCACATTATCTTTTACTGCTCATCCTTTTTTCTTTTCTTTTCTTTTTTCCTCTTCCTCCCTCCGAACCTGGTTTTAGAGTAGGAATGGTAACATGCAGAAATGCAGTAAATGGCAATTCGGTAAATGGTAATGACATAATATACATTAACCCAGTTTGTCAGTTAGTTAACCTCCATGGTAAACATACTGCATAACCACCAAACTAACTGGAATATGGGAAAATAACTGTGGATATATTTTTTTTACTATCCATTCCAGCACTCCAAACAATCACATATTAGTGTTGTCTGATTGATGCTGATGAGACTATGACCATTTTTATATAGATGCCCCCACTCCCTGCTGGGTGTGTGGGAGGGTGTTGGAAGTTGGATTTTAGCTGCTTTTGTGCCCAAGTTATTACTTTGTAGCAGGGTAAGGGTGACACCTTTCCTTTTGAGGATCTGTCGTGAAGTCAGTGGAGTTTCAATTTGGCCAGGGTGTCATACAAACAGGGGTCTGAAAATTCAATAGGTTTTCTATTTTTACCATCTTTAAATAAATGCTCTTAAATGCTTTCTTCAATCCACTCATAATCTCTGGAGAGTACTGGCATTTAAAGCTACATTTTCTATGCATGCGGAAGAGTGAAGAAGTTACATTCACACAGCAAAAGGTTGGTCCCATGGCTATAAAAGAGATGTATTCTTTCTACTTATGCTGTAGTTTCTTTTGAACAAATCTTGCCTTTTATGATCTGCCGTGGACTCTGATGTGCTTGGAAATACAGCTGAATATTTGATATCATCATAGTTCATTGTGCTCAGAACATCACAATCTTCATCCAGATCCTTTGAGGTTTCAGTATCTATCCTCTGGAGGGGAGGCCCAGGAAACTCTTACTGAATTGTTCTCTAAATAAATGCTGATTTTGAAACTCATATTAAAATTTTCATCAGGTCTTTCTTTTAATGTAATTCACTGAGATATTCACCTGAAGCTGTCCATAGCATATCTTTTGAGAGGCACCTTTTGGTAACTGGTGAGTCAAACTCCACAGCCTTGAAAGGAGGTGTTGCATACATTTATTCAGCACACAAGAAACTTTGCACTCGGGAATGTTGCTGGATCTGTCTCTGCCTTTTGACATAATCGAGTAGGTAGAACAATTGTAACAGTGGGTAAGACCACATATTGCAGTGACTGTGGCACCGTACTCACGATGATGGTGAAAGCCAGCCAGCAGACACTGTGGCCGTTGCTGGCTGGGGTTGTCAACACCTCCTTTAGGGAGAGCAGGGTGCCAGAATGTTTAAAGGGAGTGGGGGATCTGGACCCTGCTGAATAAGCCATCATTGGACGCTAACTCCCTTAAATGTCAAAGTTGCATCGCCACTTTTGTATGGACCATTTGTATGGGCTACCCCCCGCCCATATGATCTGAATAAGCTTCAAGCAGAGTTCCTGAGGAAACTTTTGCATCTACCCCAGAGAACTGTGGCAGCTGCAGTCCAGCTAGAAATGGGTCAAATCAGCTGGAACTGGAGGGTCAAAAATATGTGCTCCTACAATGGTTGCATGTTGTTGTTTATCCCCACTCGGGTTTCTTCCCTTTGTTGGCAAACAATAGATACAAATAACCTTCCCTTTATAGGGAAGGTTATTGAACGGGCTGTGGCACGACAGCTCCAGGAACATCTGGACCGCACCGGTTTCCTTGATTCCTCCCAATCTGGGTTTCGGCCTGGGTACGGTACGGAGACGGCATTGGTGGCCTTGGTTGACGATATCAATCTGGTGTTGGACCAGGGTCGTCAGACCTTACTGGTCCTGCTAGACATTACTGGTCCTGCTGCGTTCGACACAGTTGATCACGAGGTGTTGATGACTCACCCGCAGGACCGTGCCGGAATTGGCGGGACAGTCTTGGACTGGTTTCATTCATTCCTGACCGGGAGAACTCACCGGGTGGTCTTGGGGGAGTGTATGTCTTCCCCCCGGGACCTCACGTGTGGAGTCCCGCAGGGTGCCATTCTGTCCCCCCTCTTGTTTAATATCTATATGCAGCCATTAGGGGAGATCGTGAGGGGGTTTCGGGCATGCTGTGTCATCAGTATGCTGATGACACTCAACTCTACCTCTCCTTTTCCATCGACCCAGGCCATGCAGTCTCATTTTTCCAGTGCCTGTCAGCTGTGGAGGCTTGGATGAAGTTGAGTCATCTGCAACTGAATCCTGACAAGATGGAGGTGATGTTGGTGGGTGAGGGCTTGGGGGACCTGGGGGTGCTTGGGGGACCTGGGGGTAGTTGAATCTCCTCTTGTTTGGGAGGTTCGCCCTCCCATGGTGTCTCAAGTATGGAGTCTGGGTGTGCTCCTCGATTCACGGCTCAGCTTGGAATCTCAGGTTGTGGCCATGGCGGGGAGTGCATTTCGGCAGTTACATCTTGCCAGTGGCTTCGGCCGTATCTCTCAGACTCCGACCTCGCCACTGTCATCCATGCCTTCATCACCTTGAGACTGGATTACTGCAACGCGCTCTACATGGGACTGCCCGAGAAGCTTGTCCGGAGGCTGCAGCTGGTGCAGAATGCCATTGCCCATCTCCTGACAGGGGCGGATCACAGGGAGCACATGACACCAGTGCTCCAGGCTCTGCACTGGCTGTCTATAAAGCACCGGGCCAGCTTCAAGGTGCTGGTTTTAACCTTTAAAGCCCTTCACGGCCTAGGCCTTGCCTGTCTGCAGGATCGC
Source organism: Sphenodon punctatus (assembly GCA_003113815.1). Classification (NCBI taxonomy): domain Eukaryota; kingdom Metazoa; phylum Chordata; class Lepidosauria; order Sphenodontia; family Sphenodontidae; genus Sphenodon; species Sphenodon punctatus. Next base: position 258,848 of record QEPC01002298.1, on the reverse strand, counting down.
ATCACTCCCCATGTGGCCGTGCGATCCTTGAGATCGTCCGTGGGAGCCTTTTTGGAGGTTCCCCGGTGAGGCGGGTGGCCACCGATGTTAGATCTTTTTCGGTAGTTGCCCCTGTGCTGGGGAATTCACTCCCGGAGGAGGCTCGGCTGACTCCCACTCTCCTGCTGTTTTGGTGTGTATGTAAGACCTGGCTCTTCCGTAAGGCTTTTGGCGAGGGGTGGGGTGGGGTGGGGGCGGGGATGGGGGCTTTCCCCACATATTGTATTTTAAATTGTTTTAAAATTTTATATTGTTTTAAATGAATGTTGTTTGCCGCCCCGGGCTGCCCTGTGGACAGGAGGGGCGAGATATAAATTTTAAATAAATAAATAAAAATAAAATAAATAAATCACGGTGGCTTTCAGTTGCAGACGAGGTCGTGGCTAAATTGGGTTTTTCAAAAACCTGTCTCCGAAGCAGAGGCCTTTTGGTGGCACGAGCAGAAATTAAAAGGAAAATAGGGGATGTTAATCATCAAGAAGACATTGCTGCCATAACTGTCTTAGCTCCTCCAATGCAGTATGTAATCTTGATCCCCAAAGCTGACCAGGCAGCTGATTATTGGAAAAGAGGTTGGCCCACAGCTTTGGGCCACAAATTACTCTTGGCTCGACTTAATGTATTCCCTTCTATGGTTGTTGAGGGCTGTTATAATGGGACACCTTTTTCAAACCGTCTCTGCCTCTTTGACTCCCAAAAGGCTGAAATGATATCCCATATCTTGCTGGACTGCCAATTATATCAGGACATCAGGGAAAGCTTTCTGAATCCAATCTTGCTACGTACTCCAGGGAGATCTTGTCAGAAATTGACAAAAATCTTATTAGAAGATAAATCCATAGAAATTTCAGAGGCTGTAGCCAGATTCTTGTTGAAATCAACAATATGGAGAAGTTGTTTCCTAAGATAGCTATTAGTCCTGAAGGTGCCATAGTAGGATAAAAATTGACTGGCCCCCCCAAAACATTTCTTAATTACTTTCTTTTCTTTTTTTATGGTTATCGCTGGAGAATACCCAGGCGCTATTCTGAGAAAATAGTTCCTCTAATGTGATTTATTAAGGAAGACAAGAATTAGGGCAAAATGATTGGACTAAATACCTGTAAGATTTAATGTATTTTGTACTATTTTAATGTTTGATTTTTATTGTGTATTTTAAACCTACTTTGGTAATGTCCATTGGATACGCCATTAAATAAATATTATTATTATACTCCCAAGCCAGCTATTGACCAGTCTCTAACCTTCCCTTTTTAGGGAAGGTTATTGAGCGGGTCGTGGCTCGGCAGCTTAAGGTGCATCTGGACAGTATCAGGTTTCTTGATCCCTCGTAGTCTGACTTTTGTCTGAGGTATGACACTGAGACAGCACTTGTGCTCTTGGTCGATGACCTTTGCCAGGCTATGAACCAGGGTCAGCAGACCCTGTTGATCTTATTAGATCTTTCTGCTGCCTTTGATACAGTTGAGCACAAGGTGCTGGTGAGTCACCTGTGGGACCGTGCTGGGGTGGTAGGAACCATTGTAGATTGGTTCAGTTCTTGCCTAGCCAGGAGAAACCACCGGGTGATCCTGGGGGATTGTACATCTTCGCCCAGAAGCCTCGAATGTGGAGTCTCGCAGGGTTCCATCTTGTCCCCCTGTGACTAGGGTGGGAGGAATTAGGGGAGCACTCACACTAGTCCAAACGTTACCGAGGCTGATCCTCAGGGAGGGGGGCATGCACCCTGCAAGAAGAATGCCCATCAGGATAGTGTATGGGTCTTTACCTCTAATTAAAGAGAACAGACCCTTATCATCATAGGGCATGGTAAACCTGGGAAGCCAAGGTCTGCCCCTACACTCCTGCAGACACATACTCAGAGGAAAAGAGGAGGGTAAGGGGGGAACGTGAGGCTCTATGCCGGGGGGGATAGGGTAGGGACTCCCACGAGGGGAAAGGGGATTGGGGGAACTCACGCTGGGAAGAAGGAGGCAGCCCAGGGAGGGGGGAAAGGCAACAAGGGCACACACGTTCAACTCACACAATCCAAGCCGTTCACTCACAGATGCCGTCCGGGTTGAAGGGGAGGAAGGTCCAAGCACACACAAGTCTAAGATTCAGGCGTTCCACAATCACAGAAGCAACCGTAGCTCAAATGGGGGGGGGGGTCTCTCAGAAATCACCAGCGCCACTGCTGCAATGGCGCTAGTTCTTAAGCCTGTGCATGCTCTCAAGCGCTCTGAGTACTGCAGCAGGGGCGGGGGAAGTCCCGGACTGCGTCCCGGCATCAGGGACGTGGCCACAGGCTGAAGCCCGAGCTCGGCAGGCGGCAGCCCCGCCGAGCACTCTGGAACTTGTGCCCCTGGAGGGGGCGGGGGTGGGATAACCCCAGGTACCTCCTGGGGGGGATTCCCTCGAGGGCGGGACCTGTGGCGGGCAGCAGAGTTGACACCCCCCTTATGTTCAACGTATATATGCAGCCCCTGGGGGAGGTTGTGAGAGGGTTTGAGGAAGTGCAGTGTCATTAATATGCTGATGACACCCAACTCTACCTCTCATTTTCATCAGACCCAGGCCTGGTGGTCTTGGTGCTTACCCAGTGTCTGGCAGCTGTGAGGGACTGAATGAGAGTAAGCCATCTGAAGTTGAATCCAGACAAGACAGAGGTGATGTTGGTGGTAGGGGTCTGGGTGACCTGGGTGTGATGACGTCCCCTGTCATTGACGGGGTCTGTCTTCTATTGGTTTCCCAGGTCCATAGCCTGGGTGTGCTCCTCCATCCACAGCTTCACCTGGATTTCCAGATGGTGCTTCCACCTGCCGCTCCAGGCGGAGATCTGTGTCCAATATCACCCCCAGACTCCGGACCTGCTGAGCTATAGGAGGGCGAACCCCCCCAATCAGGGGGGCCACTACCTCCCTTGCTCTCCCCACCAACATCACCTCCATCTAATCGGGGTTGAGCTTCAGTCTGCTCTGCCACATCCATTCAGCCACAGCCTCCAAACACTGGGATAGCACCGAGACAGCAGGGTCTGGGTCAGTTGAAAAGGAGAGGTACAGGTGAGTATCATATTTATTTTATTGATTTTATTTAATAAATTTGTATCCCGCTCCTCCTGCAATGCAGCCCGGGGTGGCTCACAACAATAAAATACAATAAAAACAATTTAAAACACTCAATACAATATTAAAACAGGGCTAGCTACATTAAATCATATAAATAATAAGTAAGGTGGGGGAGATAAAACCCCTCACCCTACCCTCCCACCCTCCCCAAAGGCCTGGGCAAACAGCCAAGTTTTGCAATTTCGCCGGAATGTCAACAGGCTTGGGGCCAGGCGAACTTCCTCTGGAAGGGAGTTCCAAAGGCGTGGCCCGGCCACCGAGAATGCCATC
>QEPC01002298.1:234582-254062 GCA_003113815.1 Sphenodon punctatus | reverse complement strand
CTTCCTGGAACCGCTGGGGTTCCATCAGCTTCCGGAGGGGATGCGCTGAGCGACTGGTCTGAAGGAGATAAGGGTCCGTCCATGACAAGGGCACAGCTCTAACCTCCCCCACAACCAGACCCCCCACCTCAAGGCCAGAACCGAAGATGAGGTCAAGGGTGTGCCCCCCCACGTGGGTCAGGCAGATAACCTCCTGGGACAAATTCATGGTTGCCAAGGCGGCCATGTACTCTCGCTCTGCCCCGACAAGGCTGGCATTGGTGTGAACGTTGAAGTCCCCCAGAACCAAAGTGCAAGAGGAGCCCAACACCACCTCCGAGGCCAGCTCTTCTAGAGCGGATAGGGATGCCACCGGACAAGAAGGGGCCCGGTATACCAGCAGCACCCCTAGCTTGACCCCAGCCAAATTGAACACCATGTGAAGGGTCTCAATACCCACAATCTCCTGAACTGGATACCTCCTAACAGGCCAGTCTTCTCTAAAAATAATCATTACACCACCTCCCCAGCCACCCGTGCGGGGCTGATGCTGCATGGCATACCCGGCCAGCATGAGATCGGCCAAAGTTGGACCGGTCAACTCGTCCAGCCAGGTCTCCGTAATACATGCGAGGTCCACAGCCCCATCCGAGATTATGTCTCGGACAATTGGGGCCTTGTTGACCACGGACCTCACATTTAGCAACAGTAGCCCCCCACGTGTGGACCTTGGACCCGACTCCTTCCTCACCCCCAGCGGGGGGATGGCAACCTGCACCTCCCGCAGGCACCTTGGTCCCCTAGGGGCACGAGCCATCCAACCCCCTGGACCATACCGTCCAAGCCCAAGAACCACCCCTATGGCCATGCCACCCCCCTCTCACCAGGGTTGGGCTCCCCCCTCCCTAACAATAACCCCCTTAGTACTCCCCCTGCTGCCACCATGGTTGGTCACTAGGCACCATCCCCACCCCCTCACCTCTAACCACACCACCTACACCCCCATCCTACCTCCCTAGCCCTGAACAAAAAAACCCACTAAACATGTCCCCTGCCGCCCTAAAGAGCCCCAAAGTGCCTCGCTGAGGCAGCCCAGCAGGAGCAGGAACATCGGGCGGTGGCTGGTAGGTATCGCTCCTTTGATTCCTGGGGCAGGGTATCTGGCAACGGCGACTCCAGCCGACCAATGGCCCGACCAACGGCCGACACCCTTTGGGTGTCCCCCTTCGAGCTGGTGCCCCCTGGGCCCTGCCCTGCTGGAAATACCTGTAGGGGGAGGGGTGCAGGTGAGTTTGGTGGCTCAGCCCTCCTCTGACAGATCCCCCTTCTGGGCCAGGCAGCCTCACAAACCCTCCCTCTGCTCGCAGCCCCCTGGGCCCTGCCCTGCTGGAAATACCTGTAGGGGGAGGGGTGCAGGTGAGATTGGCAGCTCAGTCCTCCTCTGGGAGGTCCCCCTTCTGGGCCAGACAGTCACACAAAGATGTTCCAAAGAAGATGAGTAAGCAGCTTCACAGGGTTTATCTTATGGTCATATGTGTTCTGAGGACAAGGGCCCTGATTTTCCCCTTCTTGTAGTACTGAACCATAAGCTCGGCAAATAAATATGCAGAATGACAACCTTTTCCCTCATTTATTGTTCACACAACAGATGACACGAGAAATTAGTTCCATGGCAGATGAGCAACCTGGTAGCACTTTGAATTGTCTGAATAAATAAGGTTTCTGCGAAGCCTAATGTACTATGCTGTTTTCAGTTGTTACAAAGCAGAGCTTTCAGAATACAATATGATTTTTGTTTGGATGAAATTTCAAAGTTCAGATTTTGCTTTAAAAATGAACGTTAGGGCTGGATTTAATTTACATATTGCCATTAGGGGTGTGCACCAGGCCCCCATGTTGTTTTTGGTTTTTGGTTTTGTGATTTAAAAATATCATTTTCATTATCATTATTAACGACAATGTTGTTTTCATTATCGTTGATATTACTGGTAATGGTATCATTTCAAATGAAGATTATATATTTGGTATCAGTATCATTATCGATTCCTGTGCGATTCCCATTCACAAATATTTATACAATATGCCTATCCTATAATCCTAATATATATAATAAAATGGACTGGCCTAAATACCTATATAATATGTAATCTCTCTATATATGTACACAACTAATATCTATCTAAATCTATGGGAGGCAGGGGAAGGGAAAAGGAAAGCTATCTCTTATCAATTATCTATATAACTATTCTATTATAATCTAATTGAATCTATCTGTCTATAATATATATCTATATCTAATCTATACTACCTATATAGTATAGGTAGCATAATGTACAGGGGGGAGAAGGGCAAGGAAAGGGAGAAGTTAAAATGTAGGGTATGAGGAAGGAAAGGTATTGGTAATATGATGAGGGCTAGGGAGATTTTTTTGTGTGCAAGCGCCACCGTTCTGTAAGAGCTCTCACAGAACAAAGAGAAAAAGCCTGGCCCTCCTATTATAAAGGATTACAGTGCCCTTCTCCAGAGCCCCCCTGATTGGTTGTAGGAGGCAGCAGGCATTGAGTAATCAAAGAGTGCCATGAGACTCCTGGGTCCTGCTTGCACTACTCATTGGCCAGTGATACCTCCATCAGATACTGCTGACCTGCTCGCCCCTTCCAATACAGGCACAGTTCAAGAGTTCAGCCCTGTTTAGGGCTCCGAAATGTCTTCTCCCTCCTCTCCTCTCCACATTTTCCCTCCAAAACCCACTGCCACAGCACTAATAATAACGACAACAATAACAACATTGTCATTTTCATTATTGTAGTTGTTATTCTCGGTTGTCGATTTTGTTATTGCAATAACAAAAATGACAATTTTTGTTATCATTATTGTAATAATGAAAATGACATGCACTTCCCTAAATTTCCCAGAGCAAATAGCGCAATTCCATTTCACAGAGGATGTTGCGAGAAATGGGCTCGTTCTTGTTTAAAATTCAGTCCCAGATGTTAGTATAAAGAAAAAGTACAGATTTTTTTTTTATTATCTTCTCCATTCCTAGGGAAGGTCCCCAGCTCAGTTTTTAAAAAGAAGAAAAAAAAAGCAAAACAAAAAAATCCCAAAGAAAATGAATTTATCAAGTTCAGTACATTTCTGCATCCATTAACGTAAACCACAGTTCTGAGTCATGAGGACACATTGGATCCCTTCAAGCCATCAATTGCCACACTTAAAAGTTTTAAGAGTAAGTGTAACTGGGAGTCCGGGAAGGCTTCCTGTCCCTTGAAGGGTTAAGTGGGTGCGGTGAGAGCCAGCCATTTAAGATGCCAAGTGAACTGAGAGGGCTAAATGTCACTACAGGATGCAGCTGGGGAAAACAGGAGCAGCAGGGTTGTAGGCTCTCGGCACACAAGAGGGAAGGCTAGGGCCTAGAAAGCCGGGATGTCGGAGGCTGATGAGCAGCAGAAAAGAAGGGCAATCATGGAGCAGGTGAAATTAACAAGAGTTGCAGTGGGAGCCTGCTAAGGAGCTGAAAGCAGCAGAATAGCAGACTGAGTGGATCCAGGAGGCTTGTCCTGGACTGGGATGGAAGCTCCGGCAGTGTGGGAGCACTGAGCCCATCTCCAGCAACTCAGGGCTCATATTTAACCAGGGGGTTCTCCCAGGGTGGGGCTGGTGCTAGTTAGACATAGGAATGAGACAGAGGATTATAAGCAGGTATGCTGGAACCCTGAGTCAGACAGGGATTGTGGACATCAGGGACTGGAGCAGCAAAGGTATGAACTGAAATAGGTGCAATACGGGTTTGTTGCAACTCCCCACCAAAGCCCAGGGTGTGACCCTGTGACAATAAGCTTTCCAACTGCCACATCAAATGTCTGCCAGTGATCTCTAAATGACACACAGCTGCTGTCTATAGGGATGTGCGAACAGAACGTGGCTTGGATGTTTGGCCGTTCGGTCGTTCGATTCGAAAACCGAGTTCGGGTTCGGTTGTTCAGTTCGGAAACTGAGTTCAAGTTCGGTTGTTCCGTTCGGTCAAACGTTCGGCAGAGTTTGGACCCGCTGCGAGGCTTGGCACACTCCAGGGACCTTGGCAGGGCATTCAGATAGGCTGGCAATGACTGTGCAATGTCACAATACCGATACCGATTTCAAAGATTTTATTTTCATTATTGTTATCGATACTGTTATCGGTCTCGTGATCAGTCTTGTGACCGGGCCAAAAAACCGGAAATGGTATTTTGAATGCATGTGTTCTGTCTGGCTTATGGATTGTGGTGTCTGTCTGGCTTCTGTGAAAAATTGGTTGTGAACGTGTGTGTGTGTGTGTGTGTGTGTGTGTGTGTGTGTGTGTGGTTTGTGGTGTGTGGTGAAGGATGGGTCCTGTGATTGCACCAAAACCCGGAAACCAGAAATGGTATGTCGATTCTGTGTGTTCTCGTGGTGTCTGGGTTGTGTGAAAAATTGGTTGTGAACGTGTGTGTGTGTGTGTGTGTGTGTGTGTGTGTGTGTGTGTGGTTTGTGGTGTGTGGTGAAGGATGGAAGGCAAAAAAATTAAGCTGAGGAAGCTCAAGGTGGAGGAGGAGGAAGACCACCCTGGACCATCTGTTGAGGTGGTGGAGGTTGGCTCTTCAACAGAGGAGGAGGAGGAGGGCAGAGGAGGTGCCACTGCTGGAGATTTGTAAAATTTATTTTTCTTAATTGTTCCATATAACTTTGAGGACACAAAGAATACTATCCCTTAGAGTGAACTCACTGGCGTGCAGGTGGGTGGGTGGTGGGCAGTCAGGCACAAACACTGGGCATCAGCGGGTGGCAGCGGATGTGCAGGATTTGCACTTGTCTTATTTATGGGTCTGCCACAGAGCAAGTGGGTGGGGGGGCTCTTCCATCAGTCAGGCACTAGCTGAAGCACCCACCCAGACACGTGCCAGCCAGGGCATTACCATAAAATGCATGATATTATTTCAGTGTTGTTTATGTGTTCCTGTTTCAGAGAGGGTGATGATGATGCTGCCGCTGGTGCCAGGCCCAGAACCCCATTACGGTGAAGGACACAGCCGCAGGAGCCACTGGAAACCAGGCCGACAAGGTCCGCGGTCTGGTGGTACTTCTATACCCCAAAAGGCGGATTTGCCGAATGCAAGGTAAGGCACAGAGGCTGGAACAACAGGGAATGGATTGCCCTGTGACCTGTTAGGAAGTCCCCCGCAGGGACAGAGTTTGGCCAGCCACCCACTTGTGGAGACATAATGCAGACAGGACTTGATAGACCTTTGGTCTGACACAGTATGGCATTTCTTATGTTCCTATCTTTTTATGTTCTTTAGCTCTGTGACAAAAAGATAAAAAGGGGGCCACAAGGGACCACATCTGGACTAATCGCCTACATGGAGAACGTCCACCAAATAGACATGGTGCATGGTCCTTCTTGGGCTGGAAGGTGCAGTGGCAGTAGGGACTCTAGGGAGGAACAGCCTGCTCATGAAGGTGGGAAGGCCTGGCAGAAGCATCGCCACCACAGCCCTTCCCCCTCCAGCTCCACTGAGGAGTCTCCAGCCCCCTGGGAGGAGAACCACGAGGCAAGGACCTTTCAGGGAAAGCTTGAGAGGACCACAGACAAATATATTGATGGGCTAAGGGTACAAGCCCGCACCATGGAGGACCGGCTGGTAGAAAGGTTCGAGCTCCACATAAGGGAGCGCAAGGCAAAGGCGTACACGGAGTACCTCCATACTAAGAAGAACACCCTCGAACTATTCCACCAGTTGGTCATCAAATGGAAGGCATCCTGGGCAGGGGCCCTGGATGTTACCCAGGAACATGGCTTTAAGGCAGAGGAGGACATGCCTGCCCCTCAGTCCCATGCACCCCTTTCTACTTCCCCCCACTTTCTGGGGGTCAGGCCCACAGACTCTTAATTTATTTACCTTTGTTTGTATATTAATGTTTGTTTTCAAAAGTTTGTAATGTTTTTTCAAAGGTTTGTAATGTTTTTTCAAACGTTTTTATAAAAGTTATATTTGTTATCAGCTTTGTCTGATGTGTCCAATCTTTTATCCCTCTGTGCTGCTTCTAGCAGGTGACAGAATCTCATTGTATATACAGTTTGTCAGATCCCTACCTGACAGCAGCAGCACATATAGTGTATTAGTACTAAGATGTGCCAGCAGGGTCTCAACTTGAAGAAAGCCCCCCAGGAGGGGCAGGGCTTGTGTGTGTGGGTGTGCCAGAGCAAGAGAGAGACACTATGGCAGTCTGGCAGAAGCATAAGTGGACATCGGCAGGTGCACTGCCTGCTCTCACAGAGAGATTGCTGCATGGGGGGATGCCTTGGGAAGCCAAGTTGTGATATATAATACTTGGTTACATTTGTTGGTTGGTCCCTCTGAAGCCCTTGAGTCAAGAGGTGTGTTCAGCTCATAGAAAGATTGCCTGGGGGGAGGGGGGGAGACTTGCAGACATCACCCCAACTAGAGCATCCAGACAGGGATATCATATTTCCTGTAAGGGGGTGCCAGAGAGAAAGAGAGAAAGGTTCTTTGCCAACGGGAAGCAGGTGGTGGGTGCTGGTGGGTAGAGGGGCTCTTTCAGCAGCTGTGAAGGAGTAGGCTGGCTGGGGGGGCAGGTTGGCAGGCGGGCACCGGTGGCCACTGGCCAGTCAGGCATGAGCAGCAGCAGCACCAAGAAGATGGTCCTTTGGACTGGAGTGACTGCTTCTGGATGCAGTGGAATGGAATGACAGCCTCCCATGACTGAAATGATTCTTCCAGAATTTTGATGATGGTCCCTGGGACTGACATGACTGTTTCAGGTACAGTAGAATGACAACCCATGGGAGTTGAATGATGTCCCTAGAATTAGTGCTTGCTTATAGGTAATGCTATAAAGGCTAATTATCACGGGTCTTCTAGCCGTAAGCTGCCCCTCGCCTTTTCTTTCTGCTCCGCGTCACTCTGGCTCCAGCCCCGAACTCCCACTCGGCTTCAGGATTCAGGTAAGTGTTCCGATAGAATTTAACACATGTCGACTGGGTCAACCGGCTGCACCATGAACAGAGACTGCCCCTCGCCTTTTCTTTCTACTCTGCTGCTCCGCGTCACTCCGGCTCCGGCTCCGCCCCCGACCTCCTGCTCGGCTTCAGGATGCAGGTAAATGTTCCAATAGAGTTTAACACACATCGGCAGGCAGGTGGATGGGAAGACAGGCAGCATGGCATGAGAGGCAAGAAGACTGAGATAGGCTTTGATCTAGGCCTCCTGGGTGGGTGGGTGGCCAGACAGGCAGCATGACATGAGCGTGGGAAGGCAGACTGAGGCAGGGCTTTGATCTAGGTCACCCGGGCTGGTGGGCAGGCAGTCAGATAGGCAGCATGGCATGAGAGGTAGGCAGACTGAGGCAGGTTTCAAGCTTTACAACCTGGGCGGGCAGACAGGCAGCATGGCATGAGAGGTAGGCAGACTGAGGCAGGTTTCAAGCTTTACAACCTGGGCGGGCAGACAGGCAGCATGGCATGAGAGGTAGGCAGACTGAGGCAGGCTTTGATCTAGGCCATCTGGGCTGGTGGGCATGCGGGCAGACAGGCAGCATGGCATGAGAGGCAGGCAGACTGAGGTAGGGTTTGAGCTTTGCAACCTGGGCTGGCAGAAAGGCAGCGTGGCATGAGAGACAGTAGGAAGACAGGCTGGGACCTTGTAAGGTCACTCAGATAGGCTGGAAAAGACTGTGCAGCTTGTGAGAGAGAGAGCCAGTCACATAGGCGGGCCGACATCATCTAACTATAGGCCAGCTGGCGGGCTTAGTTACCCAATGCCACCATGCATCATAAGGTCAGTCAGATAATCCAGCCAAGGCCATCTAGTATGTGAGAGAGAGAGAGAGAGAGAGAGAGAGAGAGAGAGGGTGGCAGGGAAGGACAGCACCTCAGCACAGCAGCATCCCATATTGAGGAGAAGACCCATAACAAAACTGCCCCTAGCATGGGATGGCGTATGCCACTGCACCATCAATCCGTATCCAGGGGAAGCGCGGGCAATTCCAGCAGCAGAAGGTTCACCTTGATGAACAGCAACTGCTCCACCAACTTGGCCCCCAGGCGGTGCGGCGAGCAAATGTCTCCCGCCATGGAGAACTCCAGCTCGCTGGGGCACTTGTTGGTGGACAGGACAAGATACCCTTGGCCACTTTGCACAAGGCCAGCCACACGTTGGTCTTGCCAGCCCAGTAGGCCAAGGGATTGCTGCTGGGTTTGATGCATGGCTCCTCCTCCTGGTAGGTCTCTACAGCTGCTGAGGTGCTGTTGTACTCCCTCAGGTAACTTGCCTGGGCACCACCTCCACCACTGCCCTCAGTCATGCTGCTTACCCTAGTATGCACGATCCCATGCTCCCCAGACTGGCCTGCACATAGCAGCAGCTGCTGCTGCTGGCAATAGGGGTAGTGATGCTGCTCAGCCTGCTCATCGTGCTGCTACTGCTAGGACTGGGGGCAGGGATAGACCTCACCAGCTGAAAGGGGTGTCTGCTCCCACTCCCACCATCCCCAGGGGTCTCCTGGTGTTGCTTATGCCGTTCACTCTCCAGAGCCCTCTCTGCCTGCCAGACCCTCTCCACCAGCTGACCCTTCCAGTGCCCATAGAGTGCTGTCTGGCGTACCATGATGCCCTTGACCCTGGGGTCCATCATGATTGCCAAGACATATTCCCTGCACTGCAGAAGAACCTCAAACCGCACCTTCAGCCCTCCCTTCAGCTGCTGCACCAGGTCAACCACCTCATCCACCAGCTTCCTGCCCTGAGGGCCACAATTCCACCCCTGGAGACTCTCCTCCAGTCTCCTGAGGAGACTCTCGACCAGAGCGGTCACCTGGCTGATGGTGGCCATGGAGGAGCTGATGGTATCTGTCACGGCCAGGAATGGTCTGAGCACAAAGGCCATGTGCGCCCAGATCTCACATTCTGCCCCATTGTACCCTGGAGGTGCCCTGCTCTCCATCACCAGTTGTACAGGATGCAAGGCGGCTTTCTAACTGAGAAGCCACTTGAGCATCAGGAATGTGGAATTCCACCTGGTGGACACATTCTGCACCAGCTGGAGCACTGGGGAAACTTGCTCAGTCTGCTTTGCTCAGGGGAGGTCACTGCCCAATGCCCATCACACTCCGGTTAAAGAAACTGGCCAGCTTCCTCCCCCGATCAATCAGGGAGCTAAGGGTGCCTGCCCCAATTGCCTTACACCCCAAGACCAGAGCGTACCTGACCACCAGGTGAAGGGTGTGTATGGTGCAAGGAATGCTTGTGAAGCCCCCCTTGTGGACTTCCCTCAGTATGTTGGCCACGTTATCTGTTACCATGCACCCCTTGGTGAAAGACATGCCTGGCATGACCCACTCCCTCACCATGGTGGTCAGGGCTGCCTCGATGTTCCGGGACATGTGGGGGCCGTCCATGACTTCCACTTGAAGCAGGGCCCACCTATACCCTGTTTCGGGACCCCTCCTGACAGTGCAAAATGCTGCCTCTGGGTCCTGCCACCAATACGCCGTCACCGCCAGGTAGGCATTCTGCGCGTTTCTACTCAAACACATTTTGGTGGTGAAGTGGATGGTGGCACCCCCAGTCCCTGCCAGCTACTCCCTCACCCGCTCCTTTAAATCCAGGTACAGAGCTGGCACCACCTGCTGACTCAGGGTGGTGAATGAGGGCAGTGTAAACTGTGGGGCAAGGAAGCCAATCAGGCGCCTGAACCCCATGTCCCCGATCATGGAGAAGGACTGCCCATCCAGGGCGATCATTTCCCCCAACATGCACGTGGCTTTCACTTGAAAGCCATGCTGCCCTCCACGTCCTGCAGCTACTGAGGGACTTGGTAGCTGCCCCCACCCCAGCTCCTCCATGGTGGACTGACGCTGCTTCTGTTGCTGCTGCTGCTGCTGCTCCTCCTGCTGCTCCCCCATAGCAGGAAAACCAGTCCTGCTGCTAGAGGCAGGATGTTTTCCCACTGATGGAGGCGGACGACTGGCTGCTGCATTCGGGAACCCACTGGCGTCCACTGCCCCTACCTGCCCGCTTAGCAGCACAGCGCTGTGACATGCCTTAAGGTGCCTTGCCATGGCAGTTATGCCAAGGTTGGTGAGCACCTTCCCATGCTTCACCACCTTCTGTTACAAAGTGCACTTCACCTACCTGGGATCATCCTCCTGCACCAACCGAAAATGCGCTCAGATGGAGGTCCCCCCCCCCGCCGCCTTCTGGCCCACACTGGGTGATGCACCGTTGCCAGAACTGCTGGGAGGGGCAGAACATGGTGGTGACACAGCTCTCGGAGAGACAGCCATCACCTCAGCTCCAGACATCTCGGGATGGGAGACATCACGGACTGGACTCAGGACATCGCGGACATCGGGACTGGACTTGGGACTACAGACATCGTGGGACTAGCGTCTGCCTCGCTGTCCCCAATCACAGTGATGTCCCACAAAGGGAAGTACTGGAACCGCAAAACTGATGGACTACCCACCATTCTGCTGCCACTCTCCCTGTGCCCCCTATTGCTTCTGCTGCTGGTGCTTCTCCTTTCACTGCTGCCATTTCCCGGGGATCGGGCCCTGCCTCTAGCAGCCAGGGTGGGTTCCACCAGCCCTTGACTGCTGGAGATCTTCTCATTAATGAGGGATGATGGTGGACCATGGTTAACATCAGACCGTGCCCCTAAAGCACCTACTCCTGCATTTGCAGCCTCCTGTACTGCAGACCTTCCAGTGCCCTGCATGGCAGTGGAGGATGCTGGCAGAAAGTGACGCCAAACCACACCTTGGCTAGTGCCACTGTTGGGAGCCTCTGAAGCTGTCTCCTAAAATCAGGCATGTGCAGTTTGGGGCATGGTGATGGGCTCGGGCTGCTGCCACTCTGCTGTCACAGCCCCTACCCCCTCTGCCACATGCCACATTGCCTGCCTTACGGGCAGCAGACCGTCCTCGCTGCTTCCCTTATTCATTTATTTATTTATTTATTTATTTAAATGTTGAATATTATATATATACACTACACTAACTCTAACTGCTATTAACTACTATTCTAAAATCTATTAAACTAAATGGAATATTATATCTACAAAGGCCTAGTCCTACAACACACTATAAAATATTAAAACTGAATAACTACTACACACTATATCTATCTCTATAAATGAGCTAACTCCTACAACTCTCTATCTATAGTAAGTAAGTAAAGTAAAGAATACTTATTGCGTGGCACCAGGCCATTGCACACAAACACACATACCACATAGCATAATATACATAACATAATAAAATTTACTAATGAAAACTGAGTCGTTCATTAAAGATTCGAGCAAATTTATAAAAAGCTGTACTAGACTAGACTGAAATGAACTGAAGAAAACTGCATTAATTATTTTGTAATCTAACTTAATAACCAATACAAAACTCACAGTCTTGTAAAAAGCAAGAGTTAAGCGAGTTCCTCCCCCAAGACAGGCCTAAATTTCAAAAAATTATCTCTACAATAATAAGCCTGTACCAGAAATGCTGCTACATCCTTTATAACTGAAGAATGGGTACTATCCAGTAAAAATGAGAGTAGACTTTCATCCACTCTCCCAGGTAACTTCAGGAGAAGTGGAGCAAGATACTTCTCTCTGATAGCATCATATAAATGGCAATGAAGCAAGATGTGAGATACTGACTCTACAGCTTCCATATCATAAGGGCACAACTGCTCCAGGTAAGGGATTCCCTGCACTCTGCTCTCAGTGACCCGCGATTGCATGGCATTTACATGGGCACAAAAAAACAAGGCCTTGACCCTCCCTGAGATGGGATTTTCCAGGTATTTCGAAGCCACACCCTGAGTAGGAACCGAATCCAGGTATGCATGAAGATGCTGCGAGGCCCTCACCATGCCCACTTCCTCTTGCCACCCCATATCTGCAGCTCTACTGAGAAGTTCCCCACGCACAGTACCAATAGGTTTGTGCGTTAGATACTCCCCAGCTAATCCCAGGTGACACACTGGATTCCATCTCCTGCAACTAAGGGGAGGAGAAAGGGTCCTTATTGACCTCACACAGCAGTGACGAAGACTGCTGTGTGAATAATCTGGCCCAGAAGCTCAGTGCTTGTGCCATAGCCCGGCCCTCGAGGCTGGTACTTCCAGTTTCTATCCTGAGGACAGAATTTGGGGTGCCAATAGGTCTCCCAACCATTAGAGCCATAAACCTAGACTGAACTAAATTAAGTCTATGTGCTTGAAAGGGGGTCCAAAGTTCTGCTCCATACATAAACTGGCCAGCAATCTTGCTGTTAAAAACTTTCAATGCCGGCATGATAGCGATTTTGCCCAATCGCCTGAAGAGGCCATAGATGGAGTGGTCCGTGTTTTTGCAAGCGAAATGTCTCTGGTGACATGCTCGTTCCAAGAACTAGATCTATGGAACAGAAGGCCTAAATAGCAAAATGAGTCCAACTGCTGAATAGAACGCCCTTGGATGTACCAGGTCTGATGTTTTTTCCCTTTTGAAAAGACCAGCACTTTGGTTTTGTCAAAAATTATGATCAGCTAGTGATCCTCACAAAAAGACGTGAAGACCCTAAGTTGTCGTATCAAGCTGATTTGAGTCTGTGATAAAAGTGCTAGGTCATCCTCATATGCCAGCGCACCTATTGATCTAGTTCCTAATTTAGGTGGAAAAAACCCTGTGTCTGACATCCTCGAATTATGTCGTTGACATAAAAATTAAAGAGGATTGGGGCCAGCACACAGCCCTGTCTGACACCTGTATAAGTATATATGGGCTCGGTGATATGGTCCTGCATATCTATCTTAACTACAAAGGATGATTTTGCATACAAGGCTTTGATTAAATTAAAAAGTCTGCGATTCATAGATGTATTTTGGAGCTTTTGCCATAAAATGGTCCTATCAAGAGAATCAAAGGCAGACCTTAGATCCAAGAAAGCAACAAAGAAAGAGGCCAAAATGGGTACAATACTTATGGACTAGATGGTCTAATATATAACACCGTTCTATTGTAGAACGGCTCTTCTGAAATCCTGCTTGCTCTTCTGCCAAGATATTTTCTTGCTGCATCCAGTCCAACAGTCTGCCCAGTAATAGTTTAGCATAAACTTTCCTGATGACAGAGAGTAAATTGATGGGCTGGTAATTAGCGGGGTTCGATCTCCTACCCTTTTTAAAATGGGAACAACTATTGCCTTAGTCCATAGCTCTGGGATTCTTCCCAAGTTGTTTACTGCTGTGAAAAGCGCAGTCAGTAAAGAAAACCGCCAGTCAGGGAACTCTTTAATAAATGCTATACGAATGCCATCAGGGCCTGGAGCCCTGTTATTCCTAAAAGTGGACACTACCTGCTCCACCTCGTCAACCATAACTGGGGGCCAAGGATGGAAGTTGCCCTAGGTAACCTCAAGCGAGTTGTTAGTTATGGCAGCCATCACCTCCTTTGCCACCTTATAGTGCTCCACCCAGAGCTGCAGAGGTATAGGCATTACACCAGGTCTGCTATACTTCGAAGTTGCCCCCTAGCTGCCAAAACTTTCTGTCGTCCTTTTGTGCTGCTGCCTGCATTAAGCTCAGCCATTTACCCTCAGCATAAGCTGAGCTCTTTTCTTTTGTGCAATAAGTTGTTTATACTGCTTTCTGTATACAAAATATTCTGGGGGTAATTTAGATGTAGAGGCTTTCCTGTAATGCCTATAGTTGGAAATATATTTAGATTGAGCATTGTAGCAATCCCTATCGTACCACTGTTGGCCATTCTCAGGGTACAGCTGCTGCGTGGCCCTGCCTGCATTAAGGAGATCATTGGCAAGGTTCAAAATTATTTGTTCAAAAGAGCCTATCATCAACTCGTCTGGGTCTGGGTCCCTAAGCATAAGCATGGCTTCCCTAAGTTGGACGTTTCCCAGGCTGGCCAACTGGACATCTAGTACTTGGGCCAGTGATTCATCCCACCTTAGAGCCCTATGGATTTCGAGGTTACTGACAACATAGGGGGATAAATTGTCATGCCATTGCTCTCCATAGGCAAATGGATCAAAAGATGGAGTGGGAGATGATCACCTACCAATTCTTTACCTATCTCAAAGTTTCCCAGATGAGGAAGGAGTGAGGCGGATACAAGAACATAATCCATGACGCTGGCTTCCAAAGGTCCAACGTAGGTGAATTCACCATCTGCATCCCCAAACCCAGCTCCATTTAAAATGTACAAATTATGGGTGTCAATCAATCTGGCCAGCCTAATTCCAGAAGAGTTTATTCCCCCATCCTTGGATGTCCCAGAGGCCAACCAATCAGTCTGGTCCCTGGAGCTCAGATCACAATAGGGGGCCAAGACTGTATCGTCCTTGCCCAGCCTTGCATTAAAATCCCCCATGATATAAAAAAGCCGATCGGGATGTGCATAAATAAGCTCCTCCACCAGAGTCGCTAAATAATGAATCCCTAAAGGAGCTGACATTTGAGGGGGGAATGTAAATTGAAAGTATGATCAAGGTGTAAGGGCCAAACTTGGCAGAGAAGCCCAGGGCTATCTGTGGAGCTTGAATGAGAGTAAATTCTCTTAAATCCAGTTTTTCTTCGATAAAGCAACCTAATCCTCCACAGGCCCTGCCTCTGGCATTATAGCTTATAGCTGGAACGTCGTATAATACATAGCCCTTTAACTCAAGTGACATCTTTGCCCATGTTTCTTGCATGAAAACTATTTGGAAGGCCTGCGATTTAATTAAACACCTTGCTTCCTCCCTATGCCTTCCCCAAGCAGCTATGTTCCAGGAACATAGTCGAAGACCCCTCTGATGAGCCTTGCCTTGCAGTCATGGGCCAGGCCTTAAACTAGAAGCCAGTCCCCCCGCACTTATAGGGCCCTCTTTCCCACTCTCTGGGGTCTCTACCGATAATAACGATGGTTTACTTGGAATGCCACTATGACCCACCAATGTTGAAGTAACATTGACTACCAGGGCCTTAGTTGCCTGGAAATCCCTTTCATCTATGTGGTCCATTGGGCCAGCAGTGTTAGTCAAGGGCGAGGTGTCCAGGCAAGCTCCCACATCTGCGGAAACTTCCAAGCAGGGAGCCTTGGGGCAGGGCTAACATACCCCAAGGCTAGAGGTCTCCACAGAAACACTGGTACTGAAGGGAAGGGGATCTTAAACTGTACAGTATTCCTTATCCCCAGCCAGCACCCTCAGTTGGGAATTAATAGGGACTAAGGAGGGCCTACAAAAAGTTTGCTTGGGCAGACTAAGCACATTAGGGTTCGCCCCCTGTGGGGCCCCAGGGGGAGGGCAAGAAGAAGTTGGTATTATCATCCCCCTATCCCCTGGGCGAGCGACCTTGGTAGAAGGTAATGGGTGCACAACCGGGTCAGAGAAGACCCTATGAAACTGAACACCCCATGATCTAAATAAGTCTGAGTAAATCAATGTTATTTGTTTTATCGGGGGTATTAAAAAAATAACACAAGACGCTGGCTGGAGGGGGAAGATGACAGAGGCAAAAAACAGGTGAGGAGCCTGACGGAGAATGGGTGACCCAAGATGCTATCTATCTATCTATCTATCTATCTATCTATCTATCTATCTATCTATCTATCTATCTACCTATCCACAGGGATGTGGGGGGGGAGAAACAGAGACAGCTCACAACAAACAACACAGGGAGGGGTACAAAACTGAAATGAAACCTAAATCAATCTAATCCTACTCTAAATAAATCCAAAAACAGGGGAAGGGAATCAGAGGAGGGAAGGATTCAATGGAGGGTAGGGAGAAAGAACACAGGGAGGGGTAAAAAAAAAAAAACACTTAAATCTATCTAATCTAAATAAATGAAACTACAGAGATAAATGTGTGGAAATGGGTGAAATAGGAAGAGGATGACAATGGTTTGGGAGATACACAAACTGCTGGTAGAGGGAGACTTCTCAAAGCGCCTGCTGACAGGATCAGTGGCTAGGTCAGAAGAAGTTGGAAGGGGGGAGGGCAAAGACTTTTGTGACTTAATGCACCCGTCTTACCACAAGCCCCATTGGCTCCGTGCAGCCTAGCCCGTGGCCAATCTCAGACTGCGAAGTCAGTGTTCTGAGGGAAAAAAAGGATGGGCAGGCTGGCTGGCTGTTACTCCAAGCCTCTCCACCCCTGGTGCCTGGAAGTTTTCCCCTCCCTCCCTGCATCTGCCTGCATCTGCCAGTCATGTTTCAACCCGGGAATGGCCAGTCTGAAAGCCCCCCGCCCACTGCGGCTTTGTCTTCAGACATGCGTGCGGGGGTGGTGGTGGATTTCAGACTGGCCAATCCCCGTGCATATTTGGGCTGTGCATCCTGCCCCCCCCCCCCCCGCAGCCCAAATATGCATCGGGGGGGTGTCTAAAAGTGACCTGAGTTTCAGCCCTACTGCTGACCCCTCCTCAAGGGTTGAAATAGTGACAGGTGATTTGGCTGCATACAGGCCCACAAGCATGGGGAGTTCACACACCTTGGTGCAGTGTGTTTCTTGCCACTAGTGATGGGGGGTGGGGGCAGGAGAGGCAGATTCCATCTTCTGCACCATGGCTCATTCCAGCCTAGCTACACCCCACCCTCATTGCACACACACACACACACACACACACACACACACACACAGAGGATCTAATTGCCATACAGGAATCTGAGCTTATCTTCTCACAGGGTATTTTCAAACGTGACTCTACCATGGGTGGTCACACTAACTCTGGCGTTGCCATTCATGGTGGTGTCACATCTGCTTCTGCCTGCCAGATGTTTGCTGTGGGCAGGAGCAGAGTTTACACCAGACCGTGGCAAGGCTAACTCTGGGTTGTGTGCGGGGCTCCCTGCGAGTGCACATCCTGGAGTTATCCCCTCCACAATGCGAGGAAGGAACCCTGTACAGTGGTAGAGCAGGCCATCATGTCTGATTGCCCACTCTACCTATCTCCGACTGGTGGCTGGAACTTTTCTGGGTGGGCATGGTGGGCCACTGCACCTGCCCAGCAGAAAGGGGGCAGGGTCATGCGGACCACGGTTCCCAGCCCCGGCCACTGGCATGTTTGTTCGACGGTCAGGCCTGATCCTGTCTGTGGTGAGGGCTCTCGCCATGGACAGGATCAATGCGTGACGGCTCCTTGAGTCATATGAAAATACCCACAGACTCAACCTTCATTCATTTACAACTGGAACTGGAAAGGTAATAGATAATATATCAAGCCGTGACTGGAAGCTTTTTAAAGACAATAGAGTGTTTCCTATTGATTTCAGTTACCTCTGACCCTAGGCAGACATTATGATTTCCAATGTGCAAATCACAAACTGTGGTCTGAAGATTATGGTCTGAATCCAGTTCCCTGCCTTCCATTTTCCAGTGCATAGAGTTGCCTACTCTCTTACAAACAGGAGACCTGAGACAAGTATCTGTGTCAAATACTCAAGCTGACAAACTGAGGCTATTTTTTTAGTTTGGAAAAAAAACAACATACAGCGTTTCCAACTTAGTTCACTGAAACTATTATTTCCTCTATTTTCTTTTTGGATATTTCATTCACTTCAGTAGTGTTATTTAGAGATATAATAGCTAAGTAACACTCCAAAAGTAAACACAAATTTCAAAATGCATAACCAAATAACAGAAAAAAGCAAAATACTCACAAGCAAGGGATTTGAAAATTTAATTTTTTAATACAAATTTAAGACTATGTTTCAGTTCTAGCCCATAACCTCTCAGTTTATCCTTCTCTACCTTATTTGAGTTAGATCATTTTCTGCCATACATGATTCTGGAGTGCATCTGAAGACCTCTTGTGAATGGCTGAAAATATTATTTTTGATTTATAAAAATATTTTATAGGTTATGGGTTTTATACTTGGAATGGTTCCTAGTGAGCATATTTCATCTATGAGTTATATTTCATCTAGGGAGCATCTGTTTCATCTATGACAACTCAAGTTGTCATCAGACCATTTGCAGATGAAGTCACAATCCTGATTGATATTGCTGGCTGGGGTCATGGGATTATATGTAAGTCACGAAATGGGGCTAACAGAAGCACACACAAAAAAAGAGAGAGAATTTATGATCCACAGAACAAGCAGATGTCTTCTTCCTCCTTCAAAAGAATTTTGATTCTGCTTTTAAAAAAAGATAATAATATTTTCAATTTTTAACTCCAAGAAAATTCTCTCTCAGAATTTGCAAAATTTTAGTGGCTAGCAGCAGAGCTGGCCTTATCACAGAATAACCACAGTGACTGTAATGGGCCACATTTTTTATGAGGCCCCTGCAGTGACCCCCAGTTTTAACAAGATAAGGTGCAGGGGCACCACTCTCTCCCAGAAGGGCTCCAAATATAGCCACCTTTAGAGCCCTATAGACTGTGCCCCTGATGAGAGCAGGGCAATGAGGAAAAGGGTGATGTCACCAGGAGCCACACAGTTTATTTTTGCCCTGGGCTACACACATTCTAAGGCTGACTTTGACTAGCACTACTGTGAGACTTTCTACTTTGCCTGAGTCAAGTTGGCTAACTGCATATTTTTAGGGATGAAACCAAGTCTTTGGAAAGCTTCAAAATTTGGAGATGATTATGGTATTCAGTTCAGAAAATCTGAAGTTCCAAGGACCAAGGTCATTATTTGGAAAACTCTGGGAAACCTAAGAAATTGCTGCACACATTGGAGGCTGGTGGACAGTTGAGCTTCTTCTGGAAATTAAACTTAGGGTGTTTTCAGATGTTACGAGATCACAGTTAACCAGAGTGAACCACACACAACCCCGCGGCAGGGTCAAAGGACCCTGAACATCTGTTTAGCGGACACCAGATGTTCACCACAGACAATCCCCAGCAGGGGACAAAAATAACCACCCTTCCGGAGCTCCGGCCTGGACCATCTCCGAAAGGGTGGTCAAAGAAATTCCCTCTGGGAAACAACAAAACGTAACAACTAAATGGCAGCCACCAGCTGGAATCAAGCAAAATGATTCCCAGCTGGGGACAAAGCACGCAGCATTGCTGCCAGGTGTCAGGCTTCGCCCCCACGGGACACAAAGAGCCCCTACAGGGCCGCCCCCGACGCTGCATCCAGCAGAAGCCCCCCCGACGCACCTGAGACCTGCGCCGCCAGCGGGACCGCCGCCCGCAACACTGAGGCCGCAACCCGGAAGTGCAGGAGAGGCCGAGCCCCTGCACGCACCACGGGAGCTGGCCCCGCCCCCTGCAGAGCCTCGGAACGCCGAGGCTGGGGCGGCGCCAGCGCACACAGCTGTAGGCCCTGAGTGCATGCCTCTGGGAGGGCCCCGACGTTCGGAGCGCCTCCGGCTCCGCCCCCTCCCCCTTGTGGGGCTTATAAGGCAGGCAGAGACACGCTCACCTTGCTGGTGAACAGTGCTCTGCCTGTGAGACTGGCCCCCCTTACGTGTGCTACTGCTTGAGCTACAGAGAGAGAGAGAGAGAGAGAGAGAGAGAGAGAGAGAG